>JAWWEQ010000027.1:21238632-21254038 GCA_035583055.1 Torymus tubicola
TCTCTTTCTCTCTCTCTCTCTCTCTCTCTCTCTCTTTCTCTCTCTCTCTCTCTTTCTCTCTCTCTCTCTCTCTCTCTTTCTCTCTCTCTCATTCTCTCTGTTTCTCTTTGTTTCTGTTTCTCCGACCAGAACTCGAATTGCTCTCGCTGCAGAGAGCCACTTCTGCAAATCAATGTTATTGATCATTCGGAATGTACATGTCTCGATATATAGGGCCGCAAAACAACGTTGACGATCATGCTTATTACGATACGATTTAAGAAGAAAAAAAATATGAAATCACAAAACTAAATCAGGAACACGCGAGATCCAACCAGTTATATAGATCCTATAGTATATATATATACATGGGCACACATATACGAGCGAGCGCCAAATCAGTATAGTAGTACGACCTTCTTTCACGATCGTCACATATATAGAAAAAAAAGGAAAGAAAGGAAATAAATAGAGGAGAAATAAAGCAAAGAAAAGAGGAAAAAAAAATATGTCCGTCTGATTGCAGTCGGATTGCAACCGGTACGCTAAGGTGCGCGGGGGCGGCCGCTCGTCCTCTGCGCCGTTGCATAAAGCAGCGCACAAGACGAGTCAGGGCAAGTCCGAGTCGGAGGAGTACGACACCCTGGGCTCGGACAGCGACACGGAAGTCGGGACCAGCAGCCGAACCGAGTCCTCCAATCACCTCGTCGATTCCCACCACTCGGCCTCTGCGGCCGATGCGCGCGTTCACAGTACGCAATTCACTCTTTTTTATTTTCTCTCTCTCTCTCTCTCTCTATTCTCTAACTCTCACTTTCTCTTCTCTTTCTCTCTTTCTGCTCTCATCTCTCATCTTCTGTTCGTCTCTCATGCCATTCTTTTACTTAATTTCTCTCATATAACGACACGTATTTGTCTCATGTCTCCCTCTCGGCGCGCGCACATGATCGAAGTTCCGAACGTCTCTCTTTCTATCTCTCTCTACCTCTCCCTGCCCCCCTTGCCGTTCTCTCTCTCTCTAAGTTCCCGGCTATAGAAAGTATATATAATCTGAGATGTGTACGAGTCAATGCGCGAAATTGAAATTCAATTGACCCGCAGGCGCGTGCGCGCACGCACGAGTGACAAATTGTCCGCGGAGTGTTCCAGAAGCCTACAAGGTTGGATGATATACAATGTTTGTCAGCGTGTGCGCTATAGCTCGACGAGCTGACTTATATATTATGTATTATATATACATGTGTTTCGAAAAGTCATAAATGCCATCGAGATCTTGTCATGAAGATTCGTTTAGCTTTGAGGGGGGAGGGCGGACGGCAGTTACTATATATATGTGCAGTGGAATTGAAAATTTATATATGAGTTGGGAAATTTCATACTCGTCGAGCGATATGTGTATTAGACATTTTTAATATGATTAGAAAATTGTCTAAAAAGGGAATTTTTGTTTGCTTTTTGGTTGTTAAGACCAAGTGAGAAATGTTAAGTATTTATTGATGGTCACCATGCAGGTATATCGATTGATTTCGGAACTTCGATCTCTGAATTTATTATTTTTGCTTTTTAAAAGCTGAATTAGAAATCATGTTTGCTTCTTAATCTTATTTTTAGTCATTAGTTAAGTTTCATTTATATTTTACTTTAAAGTTTTAATTAGCTGTTTATATTGACATGTAAACAACTTTTCGATTTGTTTATTTTCTCATCCAGTACTTGCGTTCATCAACTTTTCTTTAAATCTTTTGCAAATTCAAAAAAAAAAGATTCGCATCATTAATTTAAAGCACAAAATTGATGTTCAATGTTAATCGAACGAATTATCCTTGTCGCGAGACTTTCCTCATGACATGTAGTTATATGTACATTTTAGTTGGTCACAAGTTATACGAGACACTAATTGAGCCTATTTACATTTTTACAGACTTCTTGTACCATGGACCAGAATCTAGCACGTCTACAGAACCCTCACCGATTTTTGAGAGAAAATCGTTTCCTGGAAGGGGACGACCCAAGTAAGTGATATACTGTTTCCTGATTACTCATTGCGCGAATTGGCAATCGAATCAGTCCTTCAAATGAAAACTAATTGTTTATGACTTTAGTCTTGAAGAAATATTATTTGAAACAAAGGAAAATTATTTCTTACAAACGAATCGTAAACATGTTTTTAAAGGTGCTCATCTGTAAATCGAAAGTATGGAAACTTTTTACAAATTGGAGGATTTCCGTTTTGCAAATATTTTTCTATGAAAATATAAGATGAATACTGCAAATCTTACATCTTAGAAAAGACTGATATCTAATTTCAAATTCTCCGTAGGATGTCACATGAAATTTAATATGTTATTTAATTTTATATTTTCAAATTGAGAGCGAACTAGACACGACCGTGCTTCTCAGGATAATCTTCTATTTTCATCAGAGCGAAAATTGCAACACATCAAATCATATAATAATAAAAAGTTTTGCTTTATTGTCAAACTGAAATCTTAAAATCGATTTTAGGGACTTAGCTATCAGGAATTAATTGTAAAAGAAAATGTTCCGTAGAGAAAACTTTTGTGTTACTATTATCTGCAACTTCTGTATTCAACATTTCTGTATAAAAATAAATCCTGTAAAGTTATAGCCAAAAATCACCCTTTAGCCATTTTTTGCTTTTACATTGGTAAATATGGTAGAAAAAATTATTCAAATAAAAAGGTATGTTTTAATTAGTTTCAACAATTGCACGTAATGAATTCACACAAAAAATAACTTTGTCCCTGTTACGCTTAAAAATCGATTTTTTCCGAGTTTTATTTGTTCTCACATTTCTCGGTTTTTCTATAAAACTTTTTGGAATTAAAACTAGGTTTTGCCTATAATTAGATTTGCCTTCAGTTAAAATTTTGATAAAATCCATCAAAAATTCTTTGAGATAATCCATAAACTTGATCACATACATACATATATACATATACGTCATATATAGGAAACACTTGTATTAAGAGAGCATCAAGCTGGGGCCCCCGAGAAGGGCTTTCTGATTTTACTAAATTTTATGATTAAATTTTAATAAGAAACATGTATTTTTATTTCTAAACACCTTAATATGGAAACTATGCCTATTAAATATAAACTAAAAAGAAAATTAGAATTTTTTTCTCGTTTTAGATCAGGGTACTATTATAATTCACACTCCTGGTGTACATATATTCACTTTAGCCGCAATTATTTATTTATTTTATACTGACAAAGTCCTTATAATAAATACTATAACTACCTACTTTTTTGTTAAGAAATAGTATTTTATAATAATGTTATGAATCATCAATCGGCAAAAAAAATAGACGTGGCCATAAGCTCCGTGTAAAGTGTGCTATTTTGCAACTGTTTTTCGTCGGCGACCTTATGATTTCTTGGCAGGTAAAGCTTAAGACTTGAAGAATATTTCAGTCAAGTTTTCAAATTGATTTAGTATTTTACAAAAGTCGCTCATGCTACCTTAATACATAAGGCTCAGCCGAAAAACGGACATGTCTAAAAATAGAGACAAGGTTTAAACATATTGCATATAATGTCTCAATTATCTTACGATTCTAATCCCATCCCCCATTCGATTATCATTTGCAGGATGCTACAGCTGGCGCGTTATACCGGCGAGGAGGCCCGGTCAAGCCTCGCAGTCCACGGCGCTGCCGGCGCCACCAGTGGGCCCCCAATCGTCGGGCAGCAGCAGCAGCACCAGCACCACAACGGGTCCGCCATCCATGCATCATCAGGTCATGCCCGGCACCAGCAGCCGTGTCCCCCACCACCACACCACCACCACCACTCATCATCATCACACACGGAGCGTGACGGACCAAGCCACAACATGTTCGTCCCCAAGCTGGATCCACCCACGGGGTTCACCGACGCGCTTGAATTGAACGCCGCGGCGGCGTCGGCCTCCGAACCCGAGAGGCACCTTCGCGACTTCGTCATCGCGGTGTAAATATTAATAAAAAAAGTATCATTATGAGAGCAGAAGCTGATGTTGTAATGGGCCGAAGTATATTGTATTATTATTGTATCGTCGCGCTCTCTTAACAACACGACTGGCACACGTAAACATACATATACATACATGCATACGTTCATACATATACATACGAAAATGATGGAGGATGAAGTTAAACAAACGAACGAACGAAGCTATTACTGCCCTTTATCGTACACTGTACTAATCTATGAAGACTAATGAGAGGCGGGACTGGTGCGTTTATTTTTCTTTTTGTATTTAAGAATTTTCGAAGAATTTTGTAGAGTATCGGAGGTCTCCAAGACTGATGATCAAGCGTCGAGATTTTTGTTTTTTTTTGTTTAGTAACGAATATTAATAGAAAAAAATAATAATTGTGATAAGTATCTAAAATTATTAGGTTGTAAATTGTCAACGAAATTAACGTGATTGAACACTTGTTCGGCTGTCAAATGTGAAATCACGTAATGTTAATTGTTCATTGATATTCGTTAGTAAACTAAATGTCAAAGAAATCACTGTAGATGTTGCCATTCGAGTATTACCATGATAAATTACCTAATTATTTTAGGTACACATGTCACAATAGTGTAATTTATGACTGAAATTGATAAATTCTTCAAGTAAATTAATGAATTTCGCAATTCGAAGATTCGACTTTTATACAAAACCTTCGACGATTATACTATATGCATATTAAAAATTCGAATCTCCGAATCTTTGCGAATGATCAGATTTTTGACGGAAGTACCAGTCCTACCGCAAAAGAGACAAGGAGAACGACTTCCTGCGGGTTTAACATTTCCAGATGTAGGAAGGCGTATTCTAAACGTTATTACGTAGGAGGTATATAAATATATATATATATTATATATGCGTGTGCGCGCGCGTGTCTGTGTTTATGTGTGATATGCGTACATATGAGGAAAGTATGAATGTGTAAATTGGGCCGCGGGAAGTTAAACAAAAAAAAATAAATAAATAAATAAATAAAAATAAAGGTATATATGATAACGTTCGTCATGTCGGCCGAATCTTTGTTGTAAGTATCTGAGTTTCGTGTGAGATTGTGGCCGCATATCTCGGACTATACATAAATGAGAGGAGAGAGAAAGACGCACGGTTATTGATCTCGTTAGGCAAAGGTTAATAAGAGGTATGAGAGAGAGAGAGAAAGAGAGTGTGAGTAAAAAAAATGTGAGGCGACGCGGGCCATGATCGTACATTTTGTCAAGGTCTCGAATAATTAAGAAGTAAAGCGCCAACAAGTTGTCCTGTTGATATCGTATACTTTATAATATACATATTATATGATGATGCATATGAAAAAAAAGTGATTGTTCACCAATGAGACTCGTACTCTTGCGTTTTCAAACGATTTTAAAGATTGTTTATATTCTATTTACTTTGTAAAATATACAAGACTTATTCAAATTTGGAACTATCTGACTTCTTATTCGTATCCCTGACGTCAATGCACCTTGTTATCCTTATTTTATAAGTTACTTTTGCAGAAAAAGTAAAGTCGTTGACCTAGTAGCTATATCTTTTATTTGCCGATGAATTCTTTCCTTTGAAATTAAGCTCAAGGTTATGATTGCACGCACATATTATCAGCACTATGTATTTTATATATCTTTTGCTAATATCTGATTTTTACTTTATCAAAGTATTCCATACGTAAAAAATTGTTTATGAAAGCTATAAAAAATATCTTTTAAAAATGCATATTTTATTAAAGCTGATTTCGTAGTATTATGAAATTGTAAAAAAAAAGTAGTTCTATAAAGCAGCATTGCTCTTATAGCTATATAAGAGAAAAACAAAGCTCAAGGTTAGCCTTGAGCATCATAAGGGTTTATTTGCTCGAGTTAACTGTATCGCACAATTAACTACATACTTAATTGCCTTAATGAAATAAACTACTGTACATTGCTCTAGTTTCAAGAACACAAAGTTTAGCTTGCAGTTCGGGGAAGTTCAATGAAAAAACAATAAATTCATTAACAAATGTTTTCTTTTTATTGCATATGAAGCGTTTATAACAAAAAGAGACACGAAAATACATTCGAATATATAATAATAATCATCTCTTTACACAACTCGCGTGTATATGATATTCTTTTATAAATTATTATCCATTATTAATTTATATCATCTACATAGTCGTATACATCCTATATAAAATCATCGATTCGTTCACATTTTCCGTTCGGCGCTAACGACATACATATGTATCATTGTCTATAATACAATCGTCCGTATACTGATAATGTTCTTGGAACTTAAACCTTGCAAGAGCATCGAAAGAGATACTTTTTATTTGTATATATATGGACATCTCTATCGTGCACGCGCGAGACACAAACCTCCAACAGAAAAAGATATGCTATCTTTAAGTAGCGTCGCTGTGTTATTAGATCCGTACGTTAAGTATACTACTAAGAACCATCGATGTACTTTCTTTAAAAATGAAAAAAAAAACAATTTCATTCATCCTTTTATCATTACTACGAATCCTGCACAAGTATTGTGCAACTATATACCGAGAAAAAAAAATACTGTCGTCGCGCTGTTCCGGCCGTAATACTTTTTGTCTTTCCTTCTCCGCGTGTCGGCTCGTCATTACAACGAACGGCTATATACTTCCCGTTGTTTGCGCAATCCAGCATCGAAACTCGCTCTGCGGCCTCACGTTTTCCTTCTTTCATTCGTCACTTTCAACTTTAATATACGAAATAAAAATCAGTTATACACGAAGGCGCACGCGACAACTGCCTTTTCTATATAACACCGCGCGCTATATAAAACAAACAAAAAAAATAAAGCGATCACAATGGTCCCGTTATGTATCCTTTCCGCGCCATTCACGTCTGCCGATAACAATAGTCTCTTTTTCGCGCGAGGCTATTGTATGCTTGTACTTATATACTTACAAAAATACTCGCACCTTCTTCCTTCCTTCCTTTTTTTATACATATTTCTTTTTCTTATTTATTTTATACACAATGGTCAACGATACCCACAGATCTACGTATATAATACGTGTGCGGTCGCTGTAGCTTCTTCTTCTTCTTTTTCTTCTTCTTTTTCTTCTTCTTCTTCCTCTAAATACTTACGCATCTCAAACTCCGAAGAAAATTTTAATCTTAAACATAACGCGCACAACTGTATACGTTGCGAGGAACGAGTATATAATATAGAATAAAAATGCGCACTTATTATACGCTCACCCAACGAGAGACTAACTAGACACGTCAGTTTCGTGAAAAAGCTACACATACACACATAGCTACTTAAGCGATCATCTATATCACACACTTTTTCTCTGATCGACATAATTTTCTCCAACGAGAGAAAAGAAAAAATTGTAAACGCGCACAACACTATAGTGAAATGGTGGTGCGCCGATCGCAGGTTTCTTGTAGCAATCAACGATAAAACGCTACATCCTTCCTTCATCACTCTCTCTTCACGCGTCTCAAAAGCTATATGTATAATCTCACCTAGATACACGACAACCGAAGAAACAAAGAAAGCTTCGCTTCGCTCATTTTATTCTAGTTCGCTACGATACTACGAGTTTTACGAGATAAAAAAACATCGGTATATGATAATTTTGTACAATTCGCATAAATATATACGACGGAGTGCCAGTCGTCAACGACGCGCGGCTGTCTCCTCTTCCTCCTCTCTCGGTCTTCTTCTGCTGCTGTTGCTACCGCCGTCGATGCGGAGCAAGACGCAGTAGTAGCTGCGGCTCCAGGTGAAGCCGTTGGTAAAGATCCCTCGGATCGGAAGGTCTTCAGCTACCCAAACGACTAGGCAGCGGTAGCTGGCAGATAACGTTGTGCACTGGCATTGCCGCCCAACCTGCGAGAGCAATGCCAATCGAGTCTGCCATTGAGGCAATGCCCAAAGCGACTTGCCTCTGTTCCCATGGGATCTGAAACGTAGAATAATTATTTTTAAATATTTTCAATCCATTATTATTTAAAAAATGTTTTGAAAAAGAAATTAAAAATCGTATTGCAAAAATAATTGCGTGAGATTAATTCACTGTAAAAATAAATGAAGCAACGTAAAATTGTTTTGAAAAAATTTCAAAAAATTGCGAAAAACTTGTTCAACTTTTTAGCACACTATTTCTCGATATTAGTATAGATATTGATCAGTAAAATCATTGTCTATTATGTAGGTATTTCAATACACAAATGAAACTATTAACTTCTTGGACAATAGCATATTTGTAAACTATTTTAAAGATCGATAGATGCCTTCGTTAACATTAATTATTAAAAAAATATTTTATTTTCATTTTTTCCCTCAATCTACGTATAAATAACGTTTGCAAATTGATACATAATTTGCGTATTTGTCCCTTTTCAACGAATAAAAAAAAGTATTATTTGAAGCTCGCTACAAAAGAACGTGGATTTAATCAAAGCTGTTTACACGGCTCGTCGAATTATCACTATCCAAATCTTATCAAATAATTCCACATTATAAAGCACACTAATTCACTGCGATACCAAAAGTAGTTATATTCCACATTTCTGTTTGACTAACGACGTCAATATTATCACTAAACTTGTTGAAGCATAAATTTTCGCGCGGAAACATTTTCAAGATTTATTGCATTTACAGACACGTGTGTGCTCTGATTTCTGTATTCAAAACTTGCGAACCATAATTCTCGACTTGCAAATGCAGCTCACGAGTTTTCTATTTACATTCGAATCAATTCGCAAATTGATCGATAAGAGGTCGTTAGAAATTGCATCATTCAGCAAAAAAAAAAAAAAAAAAAATCAATCGACCAATTACGCGATTAATTTCAGTTAGTAAAAGAACGCGCCTTTCTTAAAAACGACTGCTGGCATGTTTTTTTATCCACGATGCTCGACATTGAAGATGCCAATTCAGGTGAATTCAACAATATTTAAAAAAAAAAGACGCACAACTTTTTTTCTGGCGCCCAACCAATAACTAGTCTTCGACTTGCCAAAATCTAATATTTTTTTCTCCTCTCACCTCTTTCGTCATCCTGTAGAACGTATTGACATAGGCGGCACCACCCAGCAGACCTTCCCATAACACTAAAGTGAACACGATCCAAATGTTGGGGATGTAGTAGTAAATCGACTCAAACGTGAGGATCAGAACGTTAGCGAGCTGTGGTTCGATGAAAGAAACAGAAAGAAACATATGTGTATGAGTATAATGTTATCGTATACTTGTGGGTATATAATATATATATATATATATGTATATAACCGACGAAAGACAACTTACCTGTAACACCGACATAAGCCAGATCTTCTTAATGGCGAGGAAGTTAACGGACGAGCGCGAGATGAAGACGCCGATTTGATAGTCCACCTGCAGCCAACGGTACTGGTCGCAATGGCTCAGCCAGATACCGCGAAACTCAATGAGCTCGTACTGTAAAATATAAAAATTTCTATATAGTTATACGAAATTTGCGAACCCTTTTTTTATCGGGAATAGTTATTTTTTTTAGAGTTTAGTTGTTCTCATTGAGACAGTATAGTCCAATATGCGACGAGTGCACACTTCTCGCGGACGTATTTTATTTTTCGCGTTAAACTTCTTATCGCGTATCATATACTTATTTGTCATTCAGAGCAACGTTTCTCACTGTCGTTTTACGAGAAATCCATATGCCAACGTATATCCTACAATACACATTGTTCCGACAGCATCATAATACCACGGTTGTAATAATATGAAGAAAAAAAAACAGTGACTTGATGGCAAAAATATTCGAGATAAAGTGTTGACAACGCAATTACAAACGAATAAAGTGCTTAATTATACCTATACGTATATAACGCTATATCAAAGCGGCTCTAAGAAATATGTCTGCGAGAAAAAAAACTGGGAATGCCGATCAACTATTATCTATTTGCGCAATTCAAATCAACATCGGTGCCAGTATCTCTAGAATCTTATCGCCCGATTCATTACCACCGTTTCGTACCGACGAGATCATCTCAATCCGGTTGAATGCTACTAACCATTAATTTGAAAAATCGGCTAATGTAATTTCGCGCGAAGTTATTTATCCATTTTTTTCCTTTTTTTTCATCGCGCTGTAAAGATAATTGTAACGTAATTAACAATTTTTTCCCCTTAATTACAGTCCAATTTGCAGGTAGTTTTGCTCGAATTATCCCGATAGGATTTCCGTAATTCAATAATCTACCGCCTCCTCACCATAAATTTAATGATAAGCTTATCCAACGTATTTTTTCCTCAGCTTTCCAATGATGTAGGCAGTTTTCCCGAAAATTTTCATTTTCACCTTCAAAAAATATAAAACATGTTATGTCTCAAAAAGTATATTTTTAATATATTTTTTTATCCTCTAGATCGAAAGCTGAGCATTTTTTACGTAGGAACTGGTATTTTCCAAAAAGTGCCCGAAATGTTTTCTACGAGAAATAGAAGACCAAAGAGTAGATGCAGCGCTATTTCTGCACGAAATACGGCGCGCTGACGTCCGGTGCGCTAGAATCGTGCTGCGCCTACTCTTTCGTCTTCTATTTCTCGCAGAAAACATCTCGGGCACTTTTTGGAAAATACCAATTCCTACGTAAAAAATGCTCAGCTTTCGATCTAGAGGGTCAAACAAAAATATTAAAAGTATACTTTTTGAGATATAATACATTATATACTTTTTGAAGGTAAAAATGCAAATTTTCGGGAAAACTGCCTACACCATTGAAAAGCTGAGGAAAAAAATACGTTGGATAGGCTTATCATTAAATTTTTTTAATTACGTTTTAGTATCGTAATCATGAGTTAGAAATAGCATGATTTGACGCTAGCGCGCCGCACTGCGGGGAATTTGACATGAAACGCCTCACCAGTTGATGATCGTACAGCTAATCTGGCGCCACTAACCGTAAACCAATCAAGCGATTCAATAATCACGAATCTGTACATATATCGACGGTGCCTACGAAGACTCTCACTCCTGAACTATTTGCGGCGAAAAAAATTGCACTTCGATGTATGTTGACGAAAACTATTATTTCTGTTTTCGTGCTCGCGAAGACATAATATCACTATCACATTAAAAACCGCCCTATTTTAGGAATGACAGTCTTCGTTGGCAAAAAAACCAAACTGATAGTTTTCGTCTCCACGCATTGAAAAGTAATTTTATTCGTCGCGCTTTGTTAGGGGTGATAGTTTTCGCTGGCACACAAATCATAATAATATAGTTTTCACTGCATATATTCAAACTGATAGTTTTCGCCACATTTTTGAGAGTGATAGTCTTCGTAGGCATCGTCAATATGTGTGCCGCGACGCGTCGTATAATACGGCGCAAAGTAGATGTACTTATGTTATATGACATCATGCGTATACGTAAGCGCATTTGTAAGGAGGGAGATTTCTTAACTGTCTCAACGCTCGCCATGTTGCATATGCTCGGAAATCATATTAACATTGAACTTGAAGAAGAGGAAACGAGAAATGCAACGACTAATTAATTAGAATATATTAGCCATTACATCGTTAAATCTTTATAATAATGGTCATTTTCAAAAATTAAGTTTCCCCCAATTATAGGCCACGTGAATTGATATAATCAACTTTTATAACTCGAAGATTATATGCACATATGTCTATCATAAAAAACACACTCACCAAGCCCTGATTGATGAAGTACTCGAACAGATAGACAAGACCCAAAGGAATCATGTACTTGAGCAGCTTCGGCACAAGATTCAGCTTCTGACCGATGGTCATCTTGGGCGCTTCGATGATCTGCTCCTGGCTGCCTACACCGCCATTATCCGTGACCAGCGTTAATGTTGGTTCCGGATGCGTCAGCATTAACCAGAAGGTCAGTGCCTGAATGATCGGTACGACCAGCATCAACAACAATGCGTCAGCCGAGTTCAAAAAGACTCTCAGTCCAGCATACGAAGCTGCGCCGATTATACCAGCACCACCAGTACCCGATGACCACGTTGATATTACATTCCTATACAAAAGAAACGTAATAACGCGTTCAATAAATACATATACATATATTATAATGACGCAGGAGGGATGAACGGTTACGCGCAGAGTTTCAAAATAAATTGCGTTTGTTTTTCGATGCGCGAACTGATATGAAGGTTCTGGGATGGGGGATTTGCGTCAGAGGAGCAACGATGGGGTGAGAGAGAATATATGTATTTTGCGATGAAATTGCGATATGCGCATTTTATCTGATAAGAATGGTAATTTTAATGCGGTCATTTATTATAGTATTCTAGAATAATGTTTATATTTTCCGTCTATTTTTTTAACGAAGTAAACAAAGTTTAACGAGCCAGGAAGAACATTTACGTTGTTATGTTAAAAGTAAAAATTTTAATGATTATTTTCAACCTTCCGGTCGTTAAGAAAACTATTTCAAACATCCATGCACGGATGGAAAGTGAATAATGCACTAGCCTATATAACAAAAGGTCGAAAATCCTATTTTAACTTCTTCCCTGTACATACTCGCGAGGTTATTTTTTTCTATATACATAAGCATTTTCCTTGATGTTTTTATTAGAACAGAATTGATATATAGCCTTTACTTTTTATTTAAAAAAAAAGAGATCGGTGAACCTGACACAGAAACTGAGTCAATCAATGAAAAACTTCCTCGCTTTCAGGAAAACCAAATATGGAGAAAAAAAATATTTTCTCGACTATCGCATATATACGACCATAAAGGTATAGTCGATCATTGTTTTATTGTTCGTCGTAAATGAGACGATGAACGATTATAATAATGCAATTGTTTACAAAGCCAAGCCTTGTTTTGCAATTCATTTGCTTAACCGATTTGCGAGAAACTTTTATTCTATTATTTATTTAAATCTTTACTCTTATGAATTTTTCCATTTATCATTACAATTATACTCCTATACTTATTTGTTTGATTATAAATATTATATTTATTACAATTATTATATTTTAGTACCCAACAAAAGAACCCCTGATTATAAATTACGTCTCTCTATAATTATAAATTATAAATTTTTCCGGTAATAATAGAACAAACTAAACTTACTTGGTGTAACGATGGCTGTAGCTAAGTAGGGTGACCTCGCCAAGACCCGACGACAGGGATGTGACCACGACACCGGCAATGGCGAGCCAGCGAACCGAGCTCAATGATACCAGCAGGAATCCCGCAGCTGAAAATACAACACACGTAGCCATCCGCACGCTGGAAAAAACGTCATGAAAGCTTGCTTAAGTCGTGGCCGTCAGAAATGATTTTTTTTTTTATATTAATATGGTTGCAGCATACTGCAGTGTGTATGTGTGTGTGTGTGTTAGTGTTGTGTGGTGTATGTGTCTGTAGAGTGTCTGCACAGTGTGTATGTGTGTGTGTCCATGATGTGTGTATATATTTGTGTGAAGATAGAAAAGGTAAGAAAGAAAGAAAAGTTTTCTAAAAGAGTTTGCTTGTTTGTTTATAGCTTGAATCAAGAGCGTTTGTATAATGTGATTTCATTTTCTATATAGATATATATGTGGCTATTATAAAGCATGTGGTATCGTCGTTGTGTTTCAAAGATATCTTGTGTATACGACTGAATGGTTGATGATGAAAGTTTGAATATGATAATGCTGCTCTTAAGTGAAGTATAAAAAGCAAAACTACTATATGCAACGCCGAAAGTCCAGACCATGGATTATTCCGACTTTCGGGCAAATAAGATACCAAGTCAATCATTTCTAGTTGATTAATGTCTAACAGTATGTGTATGAGAAGTGAGAGAGAGAGAGAGAGAGAGAGAGACAGAGAAGTGTAGAGCATAATCTTGTATTTTTTATATGAAGAAGAAAGAATGAATATAACTCTATATAAAACAAGCTTCATGTATTTCTGTACAATTATATATAATGTATATTTCAGAAGAAGCACTCTTAAGTATTTAAATGATTTTAAAATTTTTACTCAGATGAGAAAGAAAAAGAGTTATAAAGAGATAGAAAAAGAAGTAGTTGAGTGAGAAAAAAATATCAATTTAATGTTGTAAGTAGTAAGAAAAAGAAGAGGAGGATAGAAAGTATATACCTCGCGACGCGATGCGCACAAACCGCAATGCACCTCGTCGCTACTCATCCCTACAAAATACACATAACGTTCTTTCTTTGATTTCTTTGGCATTATGTTTATGTTTTTGTTTAGTCTTTTCTCGTATTTTTTTTTTGTTTTTGCATTTTAACAGGGCACGTGCAGGCACACACAGACACACGGCTCCGTGACATTGCTCGCTCATCTCTTTCACGTTCGGTCCTTAAAGGGTCGATCCCCATTAATGAGCCGATCTCTGTGTGCGTGTGTGTATATATGTATATATGTGTGTGCGAAGAGTCAATGGTCACGGGCCATATGCTCGTAATGTGAATTGCATACCACCGTGCGGACACCACACGAGCACACGTTTATCTCTGGAGCAACAATGGATTATAACATGACATATGTGATAACAACATGGATTATAAATGAAATTGAGAAAGACAATTCTTGTCTTCTTTCTTATTTTTTTTTTTTTTGTTTTTGGTTACGACTATCTCTCGACGTTTCTCGGAGCGAAAAGTATTAGAATCTATATACAAAGATTGCCAGATTTTTTGTCAGTGCGCGTGATAATTTTGTGAGTCGCGAGACAATAGCGTGATAATTGCGTAATCTTTTGTAATAGATATTGATAAACCACGTGAGAAAAATTGAGATTAAAATCTTAATGAAATTTTGTACTGATGAGTACAATTAATACTCATAAAAGTTTATAATTTTTATCTTTCAACTACGAGAAAATATTGCTACTGTACTTTTCGGAGTTAATTTTCATTTTTCTGAATGATTACACTGTAAAAATTGAGTGCTTATGCTTGTCAACTGTTCACAGTTCATCGACAATAATACTTGTTCCAGAACAGATCCCAATTTCAATGTGTTGTCCTTCAAAAAAGTGATTTCGAAGTCTTGAGAAATACGACTTCGGTGAAATAGTTAACAGGAATAATACGATTGACGTTAAAATAATGATTTAAAGAACATACAAAATTTATAAGAAAACAAACAAAAATAAGCGCTACTATAGAGGTATTTAAAATTTAACAAGCCAGTGAATAAAGTACAATGAGTCTACATCGAAACTCTAAATTTAAAATACCCATATCATACAACGGGCTTGTGAAATTTAACCCAATTCGAATTCAACGACTTCGGCAGTCTCAACTGAGCGTATACTCATACGTCAGCTAATCGAAAAAAATCAGCTGAGATTTTCAGCAATAATATCGCGATCCTATCGCACACGTGCTTGCGCATTAACGTAACACCGAGATCCTTTTTACAGTGTACACAGATAACAATATATA
>JAWWEQ010000027.1:21254138-21295511 GCA_035583055.1 Torymus tubicola
AGGGTAACATATGGGATGGTTACGAAGCGATTTAGGTGATTTTAAAAGAAAAAAAAATGTTGACCTCTCGATTCACCAGAGAACTGCCCATATATATATAGGATTTGCTGATTATCCAATGAACGATTACCGCAGTTGAAAATAATTAATTATAATTTACTGTTAACGTGTTTAACAGTAAGTTAAAGTTTATTCAGAGGATTTTAATCTGAATGCTGATGTGCTTGAGAGTTCAACTACTTATTTCAACTCGTAATACTCATATGTAGCTTATCGATAATTTGATATTATTTTTGATATATTATAAAACAAATTTTTATTTTAGTGTAGCAATTTAAAAGTTGAATATCTCAGATAGATTAAAAAAAAGTAAAGTTTAATGGAAACTTAATGTATAACATGATACGTAGAACCAAAAAGGTAGAATATATGATATTTATGCGTTTTATGTGTTTTTGGCTATTTTTTTACAATTAATATTAATCATTGACGATTTGGTCCAGCCAAAGACCAATCATAGAAAAAGCTTCATCATTCTTCTCTTCTACAATTCAATATCGTTATTATTCAAAACTTTTTTTTCTATAGCTCCTCCGTTCACACGATTCTCTTCTACTTAAACCACTTAAAATACATCGGACAATCCAACAGCTGTACAGCCCATCACATACTTTGTATACGATTGAAAGTAACAGTTTTAAATCGATATCGATTAGTCAATTGATATAGTCCACCTGATAATAAAATAAAACAAGCTTAAACGCCTAGGGAAAGCGATTTTCAAATGATCTCGTAGAGAAAGTGTTTGGTAATTAGATGGATTACGAACCAATTCAAGCAGCAAACGGTGTCATTGCGGGAATAGCGCGTACTTTGTACCGAATCGTCTTTCGCAATGAGGCGCGTGATGCGAGCTCGCCAAAAGAGCAAGTCTAATGAAGAGTATTTAGAAGCAAATCGACGCAATTAAGGACGAACAAAGGTCTTTCTTCTCTTACGCAGGCATCGCGTTTTTTTTTATCATCATCCCCTCATCCACACAATTACTTTTTCAGCAAGCGTGAATTGCGAAATTAGCTGAGCGCATGTTCTTTCTCGAGCGCGCCAGTCTGCGATTTATCGACGAACAAAAAACAAGTGTACGTATGATTTTTGTTTTTTTGCAATTACCAAGTTAAATACTTTTATCGAATGTCTTGAATGTATGTGTTATAAAAACGACGTCAAAACACGTGCAGAAGTTTAATTAAAGGCGAAATGAGCCACACTTTGAGTGTGCGTGATTATTTATCAAATAGATATTTTTTTTTATTAATACACAGCGGATGTTATTGCTTCAGCCAACTCTACGAAGACTAAATAATCGAAAAAAACGATGTACGATTTTTCGTTTGTAAAAAATGAAATAAAGAGCGTTGACTTACATAAGAAACCTGTTTTCGTAATGCGTTTGACGAACAAGTTTCAGTGGGCTATGTATAAAGAAAATTTATCGTGTGAAAATTCAATTTTTCTAAATAAACAGTTCAACCGCTTAATTCTACATTTGATATTATACAAACGTATATTTTGTGTCCACGAAATATACGAAATTTAATTCGCTTCATTTCTCTCAGTCAAAAAATAAGGCGAATATTCATGAAAGTTCGTGTGTGCAAATAAAAAAAATTGATTTGACTTTTTATTAGACTTATTACATGCGAATTTCTCGTAATAAGTACTGTCGCAGTGTAGACTAGATTCCTTCCTTTTATGATATTTTACTGGACAAGCGAAATTAAAGTCATTCCTTCTAATTAAGCATTTCATTCAGCACACAACTCGCATTGAGAGAACGGCAATTCCAAGAGAAAAAACTTCACAAGACTGTAATTTTTACTGCTGTATCGTCTCAAAAGGAATGTCTAAGCAGTAGTATAAAATTTATATCGTAAAAAATGGTAGAAAAAATAACAAAAATTGTAACTATAAAACATTTACAGATTACTTAAAAAAATGTAATTTAGATTAATAATACGAGAATTTAAATTATCACTTTTATGATGAAAAAATTTTCATTCATGAAAATCTTAAGAGATGTGAAGAAATCAAATATAATTATATATTATTAAAACAGAGACTCATATCTCCTTAATATTAAAAGTAAATTCTAAAAGACTTTTGGATATTTCGGATGCTATAAAAAATAACTACATTTTCAAGAATGAGTCATCAATTATTCTATTCACACATATCAATTTAATTAAATTACATTATTGTGCTACTCTAACCGAGTTTCGTACGAAAAGTACTTAGCGAGTAGACAAAATGAATTACAAACTAGTGATCAATACTTTGAACAAGTTATCGAAATTCTTAGTAACCACTCGGAGTTGCACTTAATTCAAGTACAAATGACTTTGTAAACTCTGACTCTCCACTATAATAAATCCTTCTCGCCAAATCGAAATCTTCCCATTTACAATCTTTCTCTCTCAAATGACTCATCTTCCCAGAACCCGAGCACTTCCCCATGATTACGCACAAGTATACTTATATACACGACAGTACATAAATCGTGCAAAAAAAACATCTCCAACAGAATTCCGAAAATCAAGGTGCATGCGATAAAGACAAATTGTCGTATGATAATTACCCCAAGACTGCATTGTTGAGGTTCTCGAGGTGAAGCGACGGCGGTGGCGAGCGTATCGTCACCTGATTGCTACCACCTGGTATGAATTGTACCTGCTCGTCGCCATTGTAGCGCGAGCCGGCACCGGCCAGGTTCTTCAAGTCGGCCATTATCTAACGGCCGCGCGATATCCTCCTTCGGCTCCTCGTCGTCCTGCCGATCTCGCGCACCCTCCTAAAATTGCAAAATAGACCTCGAGTTAGTACTCACAATCAGTGGTCACCACGTTAGTGTATATATACGCATTGTGTATGCCAGAGAGCAGATTCGCTTGCGCTCTTTTATGACTTTAATGGCATTATAATGGATGCCGGTCGTTGACATAACGGAACGTTGCGGATGTAGTCGTTCTCTGTCGAATTAACGTTAACTTTTTAATGTGAAAACGCATTACACGGGAGTTAGTTTGATACTCCTGGGTCTGCTTAAAATAGTTCATTCTTTTGCAAAAGTATCAATTGTAGATGATTTATATAAAAGTAAATAATTGATTGAAGTTAAGGATCGAAATCGCTTTTTGTTCAAGTCCATGTGATATAATATGTATCCAAGCATTTTAATTATGTTTTAAAAGAAAAACTAATGATAAATCTTGGATTACTGTATACATATAACGTATGCGTAAACGTATTAATTAATGTATATGTTCGATCTTAAGTCGTGTACGTCATTCGTAACTTACACTTGAGTTTCTCGTTTTTTTTAAAATAATGAATTAAATATTAGGAACAATTTTATTCAGACAAGTACAAAAGAGAGGTTTTAACCAGATTAATGATATTTTACGGTTGAAGGCATTTTATATTAACTTATGTTATAAAAATATTTTCTCTATTATAATTATTTATGTGTTGCGCATTATACTCTCTTTTTTGATACGAGTTTCTTAAAAAATAAAAGATTAAAACAATATTTATTATTATGAATAAAGTAACATAATTTTCATTACAATAAAGTTTCTTTTATCAAAGAGTAAAATAATTCCATTTCAATATTATTACAACTGCGACTGATTCTAGTATCACACATAATAAAATTATCCTAGTTAATTTGTTTTTAGTATGCATTACAATGTTATAATTTGTTATTCGTATAAGATTAAAACAACTTCAAACTAAAATTTAGCCAGCTAAATTGGTACTCGACAATATATAAGTTTAGTTTAAGCCGCGAAACTCGCTGTAAGCTAGATCTAACGCGCTCAAATCGACTACGACAACAAAAAAAGAGGAATTTTTCCCGTGTCGCGTTTCATCGACCTCGCTGCGAAACACGTGCATTGGTTGATGATGCGTGTTGCATAGTAGCACTTCTAAAACAAACGGAAATATGTAAAGCATTCATCGCACTACAGTCGAAATACTACCGTTCTGAATCACGCAGAGCCATACGAGAGCATGATCGAGAAGCAAATAATTATTGCAGTTTACAGATCCATAATTCATGAAACAGCGTTGCTTTATAATACAACGATAACTAGGTCAAATCTCTTTAATTCGCTCGTAATGATAGTCCGCACATATAATAGTGCAATTGGTGCAACATAATTTCGCCTTTCACTTTTACCTATTGCTATTATAACGTTAGGAAACTTGGCACGCATTAATAAAGAAACGCAAAGTATCGAGAGACGCAGAAACTTTTATCATAAAATCAACATTGTCTTTGTTCTTTTGCTCCTTATTGCTATATTTTCAACAAATCATCCTCTATTAAAATTACAATACAATTAAAAGAAATAGTATATATTTGCATACAGTCGGAGCGGTAAGATCCACTTCCCATTTATTATTTCAAGCCACTCTAACAATGAAAACCCGTCACTTCGAAATACCAAAAAAAAAACGAAACGAAATCCTCGCCACCCACTCAATCTCAAGAAGTCCGACTACCCTTACCCATCACCTCATCGCGTCTACAAACAAACGCTTCGATGCTACTATCCATTTCTTATTCACAGAATAATACCACATGGAGTAAATAAAGAAGCTTCACTCGACCCTGAGCTATTTTTAAAATAGCGTTTGCTATCGCTCGCGCGCTACCCAGCACCGATACCTATCTCTCTCTCTCTCTCTCTCTCTCTCTCTCTCTCTTTCACTTGCGCATTGTTCATTGTGCACAACGTGTGTACAAGTACGTACGTACGTACCTACATTGAATATACGTATATGTTATATACCATCGTAAGAGAAGAGGAGGCGCGCATTAGTACTTATAGCGCGGTAGGCGGGCGGCTGTCCCGATCGATCGTCTTGTACCTTTAAAAGCGTTGTAAGATCGCACGAGAGCGAGTGCACGGAGGCAAGAAGTCCGGACTATACACTATCGACAGCTCAAACACTGTGAACTCGCGTGAGTAGTCGATCGACGGTTCAGATACTTTGAAGGGTAGGTTGGTAGTATATATAGCTATCTTGCGTAAAGTTTTTGCAGACAGCTCGACGGCGAGCGTCTTATGAATTTTAATATTCTTACAAATAGGCCGCTCATGCTTCGAGTTGGTTTCGCGACGAGAAAGAGAATTGTTGAGTCATCGTAATTAAAAAATAAAAAAAAAATGAAAAAGTTGTTTGGTCAAAAGTGCTTAATTTAAGAGGTAGTTTTAAAGTGTAGCAAACTTATAGTAGACTTTTTACAAAAAGTAATATTGGTATAGTCAAACGGAAAAAATGTGGTTTGTTATATTTCTTGTGATGACATGACTTAAATAATGACATGTCTTAAATATTGACATTGCAATCAATCTTATTGTTAGTAGAAAAACCCAAAGATTTGCTTAATTGAAGAAGACATGGTATTACCATAACATTTATATGAATATTACAAACAATTAAATTTATGTTAGAATAAGCAACGAAATCAAGTACCTTCTTTCATTTTTGTTCATATGCAGAAAGCAGATTATAAGAAGGATGTTCGTATTTAAACAGAAAGAAAAAGGTCAAAAGTAAGTGTAACTCAAGCAGCGAACGCGGCAAGCGAAAAAAAAAGAATACGACAAAGAGCATAAGTAATTCGCCCTCGTGCATACTTCTCTATCTCTCTTATACGTAAATCACAAAAGAAATGATAATACTTTTGAGTGTTCCATCGTACACTTTTCGCGAGCAATCTCATACCTTTTAGCCAAATAGAAGGAAATAAAAACATCCTGAATCGATTTACGCAAGGAGCAACGTGCTTTATAGATTAAAACGAGCTAAGCGCGTGCGCGCGTGTCCGCGTGAATACTGCAAGTGCGAGTGAATAAAGCATTAACACGCGCGCTATACGCTGATTTACCATGACTAGGCGAGTGTTCCTTTTTTTATTTATCTGAAACTGGTTGCGCGTCGCTGCAGAAATTTTACTGTCGCTAAAAAAGCAATGGCGTATAGGCGCGGGACAGCCTTCTATCTGCGTATTACAACGAAACATAGTTGCGAGAGTATAATATATGCGTATACCGAGAAGAGCAATTATGTCATTTACACGTTTTATTGGCTTTTTTACCTCTGTCGGGTATGTAGCATGAAAACATTTTATTTATAAACATTCTATAGTGTGTTTCATTGCGCTGTATAATGTTTTCAAATGGATATTAATTCGTTCTTCACGATATACCGATGGTTAATTGCCATATTAAACAATAATTTTAATAATTCTATACAGTAACACCGCGAGACCAAACTGACCTAACTCATGGCTATCTATCCAATGCAAAAGTAACAGAAGCCACGCGGGATGGCAGATATGTGACTAACATAATAATGAAACAAAGCGATGAGTGTTCGCCTTGGCTTCAAGTTCGAAAAGCCACGGTTTTCTTCGATGCAGCTGCCTATCGTACGTTATGATTTCACAAGCTTCCCTGCATTTTTCAATGGTTGTCTTACTGTTTAATCTCGCTTTCCGTTTAGTCATACAAATAATACAAGCAATGGATTATCACTATTATATGATTTTCTATTTACTCGGAAAACAAAGCAATTTTTTCTTTGTTTGTTCAAGAAGAAGAAACATAACGTTATCGGCAATTCACGGCAGTCGCATTTACATTTAGTTTAAAATAAATAAACATTAATCAGTTGAGACGTATTCTATTCTTGAAAAATCATGAAACGACAATTTTAAATCGCTTAACTACTACTTAGATAAAATAAATATACGTATATGTATATTAAATGTATATTCTCTAATCACTTCTCTAATTTTTCTAGTTTAAATTTAAATAGATTTCATTGAAAGGATAATATGACAAATTATTCTAGACTTTATATTTTGATCGTTAAATTAATATTCGTTGCAACGAGTTTCATTCTACAGCACTTACCATATCTATCGATTTGAAAGATAAGGAACCCACTAAATTTATCGTTATCAGCGACATAATTAAAAACGATAAGATCCCTTAGAATTTTGAAAAATCTTTGCCCTTTATCAATGGCACATAAATCAATTTAATTCATTTACAAAGGTATTTCGATCCATATAGTGAACACTAAATATCTTTTATCCTGAATCGAAAAATTGCTGCAATCAATCCTACAGTTAGCAGTAGTCGCGTCAATAGCGAGGCGTCTGAGATCTCGATTAACAACAACGGCACATGTGCATACGACCGTAGAACGAAACACGTGAGCCTACAGTCGTTGGATTACAGCACGGTGTGCTGAACCGATCGAATTGAGCGTTTCGCAACCTGATGACTTTGACCGGTTCTTTTTTCTTCATTCTTATGGATTGGAATATGAAACGACATGCGATTCCGAGTAAATTTATTGGCGAAATTGACAATTCAATTGGTAGTCTTTCGTGTGTCGAGTAATTAGGATTAGCGATAACTAATTGAGAGTGATTGAAATCGAAGGTAGAGTAGATTATATTACAAGTTATCGCGCTCGAAAAAGATGTAGCGCGACCATGTGATGTATAGTGGAAATTTACTTGAAGATGGTGAATTTCATAGATATCGTTAGAGCGTTAGATGTATATCTTACGAAAGTTAGACGAAGATTCGTGTTTCGATTTGCGTTTAGAGGCACTTGTAAGGCAAAGGCTTAACTTTAATGATAAATCGAGTTGAATTTGTATTACGAAACTTATTTTATTCGATAAATTCATTAGAATTCTGCAAGTACGAAATCTAATTTTATTTGAAGAATTCAATATTCATTTTAGGTTTAAAAAAAGCCATGTGTATGAAGCATTAAGTACTAACTATCCTTCTAAACCTTATGATTGCAGATCCCACTCGTATTAACGATTATCGGGCGTATTATGGGTACAAATTGACCTAGTTGATGTGCACTTTTTCAACGGCAATGAAGGCACATTTGACTGCTGACTCATGCTCAGCTGCTTCGACTTAACCCTCTTTAATCTCTGATCTTCAAGCGACTACGGATTGCAAATCAGCTGTTAGAAGCAATTAAAATTCTTTTTTGTTCATTTTAATTTTCGATTGACGGATACGCACTCACCGAGTTCGCTTTTACTTGTTATATAGCCTTGTGTCTACCTATGCAAATGCAAGTGCTCTAGAATTGTCTTAGCTACTTTGAAAAATTAAATTATTATGTAGGTATAATTTTAACGACAGTGACCTCCTACGATAGTACTGATATATAGAAATGGATCAAATAGTTCTTACTATTTTTTTTTAAATAAACTTGAATATAATATTGTAAATGATAAAAGTGTGTTGAAATTACTCACATTTTCGAACTTCTATAAATTTAGCGAACTAAAAAAGTTTCACGGCTCGGAAAAAACTTGAAAAAATATCTGAGTCACAAATTATTGTTAACAGCTTCGGAATGAAATTGAAAGTGTTATATTACATTTATATATTTTCAAGTTCCGCAATATTATAGGCTTTAAAAATTAATTTTCATATGGGTTTTGTAATGTAATATTGCAAAAAAGAGGATATAAAAAATGTTCGATCTACACGATCCAACTTCTACAGCTATATTTGTAAAATGTAATACGCAGACTCATCATTTCATTGAAAAAAAATGAGAAAGTTAAATCGACTACACATTTTATACTGAGCCCATCGTGAATATTCATTTTCTCTTATCTTTCCGACATACTTAAACTTGAATTTCTCCCTTTCCTAATTTCAATATTGAATTTGGCTATAATTATTTTTCTGTTATAAATAACCATATCCCCATAAACTTAGAAATAAATAAATATAAACCACATCTATATAGCAAACCACAATCTATGATTTATCTAGTCCAAAAGAAAGCAGTCGTTCAATGTACGCTAGAGCGTTTTTCGTTTTTCCTCACGCGCAGCATCCTTATACAGCCACGATTTTCACGCGGAAAAGAAAACGACACTGAGCGGGCAAAAAGAAAAATTAGAGCGCGTAGAGAGAAAAACGTAGACTGATTGGCGACCATACAGCTAGCGTTGCTGGCTTCTCGCCAACCTGGAGCGACTACGACGACGGATCGCGCCGAAAATCCTAGTAGGTTTACGCTTTTTTTGCTCGAGTGTGAGAAGCGGCTCTTTGCGGACATTCTGCTGCTTCATTGAACAAAAAAGACACTTATTTGAGCTTGATTCGAGTTCGATGAGAATGTACTCGTACTCTCGGTGCAGATGTGTGAATGTTTGATGACCATAGACTCACGTGATTACCCAGCTGTTCCATTGAATTGTGCATATTATACATGAAAGGAAAATGTATTAAAGGGAATTTCGCGAGTCGAGCGAAAGTTCGAAGTTTATTATGATGAGACTTTTATATCTTAGGTAATCAATTTGCAATTACTGTAAAAGTGTTTGAGTGATGAAAGAAATGGAGACATTGAACAGGAGCCTGAACAATAAAAAGTTTATAACTCACTTTCACAATAAATGAGTAAAGAATAAGAAACACATGTTTTTTTTTTACAGATATGGAAGTGAAAATGAATAATTTCAAACGTACATATTTTTGTTGCAGAAATAATTTATGTACGACATCATCAATTATTACTTTAATCATTTTTTACAAAAATAAAGTTAACTTGATTAAACATTTTTAGAACAGCATTGCAAAAATAAATTTAACATACTTTTTCTGCGTAAGAAATTTATGATGAAAATATTTTATTCTTTACGAGATATTTACTGTTAACATTGTACTGGTATAGTAAGTAAATAGGGAAAACAAAATATGATAATTTTATCAACAAAATCTCTGTTATCTAAACTACTCTGTAAATATTTACTTTACTTTCTTCTTTAGTTAATAAAATCATAGCATGACATAGTTCGAAGTGAATTAATTAACTACATTGAGCAACTTGATATATGCAGTAACGCTTAACGCAATTTGAATATGATTTCTGTGGACTCACTTATGCTAAGTATTATTTCTCAAAAATGATTATTTTTTTACAATGTATTTCCAATATTTAGTATACGAATAATTATTTAGAATTAAAGATAAAATGTATATATAATACTGCATCTCTTTTCTAATTTTCCAACGGTAGATATATTTTATTATCTTTAAACAATGATGAATTATTCATTTTATAATATATTAGAATAATATTATATTATTATTAGATCGATTAAAACTAAAGTTTTTCACTCTTTCTACCATTAAGAAAATTTAATTTAATAATTAAAAACTGAATTTTTTATGTTTAATTGCATTAAATTAATTAATACATTCCGTGAAATGGTTATTTTAATAGTAATTTATGAATAGAATCAATGGCAATCATAATCAACTACAGGATTACATTGGCACGCGTAAGTGATTGCTTTTATCTCGACTACTCAATCGTCGTACATCAATTTTTCGCGCATAGATAACATTATTATCTACTTCCCGTAACTACAATGTATAACTTATAACATTCCTTCGATAATTTAACAAAGGGCAACGCAAGTAGCTGAAAAGCTTATAGAAAAACAATTTTATCAGAAAATGACATTTTTCGATTAAACTTTTCAACAGAAATAGACATAAATTTACGATTGTTGACCAAGGATCGCTCGACAAACACGTTTCACATCAATCAAAAACCATTCAAACCGCCCGTCGTCGTTTTCCCTCCCTCTCCTAGCAACGCCGTCGCAGCCTTTCCTCAATGAAACGTCCCACACAACAAAGCTACCTGTATATATATATATATATATAACATATACCGCGTGCGACAAAGAATCACTCTGGCAAAGGATTTTCCTTCCTTGCCACTGTGCACGAAATCGAAAAGAAAAAGTGCTTTTTACTCCAGATCCTCTCACTGCCTCGTATACTCTTTCTGTCTCTATTTCTCTCGTTGCAATATATATATATATAGTGTAGTAGTGCAGTCATCCGGACAATGAGCTGTGCGCGAACGTCCTCCTCTATATCCTATCCGGCGTGACTCAGGCGCCGTTGCCGAGTGCGGTCTCTCTCTCTCTCTCTCTCTCTCTCTCTCTCTCTCTCTCTCTTTCAGGTTCTCTGTCTTCGTTCAGCTTTACTCTTCCTACAGCTATCATCATCATACTCGTAGTGCCTTTCTTTGCTTTCATTGGAGAGCGTTTGTAAAACCGGATTCGTCAGTAAAAAAGAGAGAACTGTATTTCTTTTACTTTAGTTCTTTTTGGAAAAAAGTGGATGCGAGAGAAGGATATGATGAGCCACGGTAGAAGAGTAAAAGAGAGAGAGAGAGACGATGGATAACTCAGTGGCTACTGGTTGGTAGAAGAATTTTCTGCGATGACGCTATATAGTATATCTGGATTTACTGGTTTAGAACGAAAATTACATAGTGCACCTTGTAAGCGAGATAGTTCTCGACTATTTCAATATGGAAGATTACACGACGATAAATGTATAAGTGTATGTAACCTTACGCGTAATGTTTGGAGCGATGAAGAAATGCATGATGGGGCATTGAACTGTACGCACAATCCACAATAATAAAATACTGTGTGCATCCCTGGAAACTGTAAATTGTATCGTGACCTTCCCCACAATTTCGTTTCTCTATTTCCTATCTTTCTTTTTTCTAAGAATGAACAATCTCACGTAAAATTATACCTATCATCTATATCTACTCTTCAGAGATCAGCTCTCTCTTATAGTATCGACCGATTTTCACGAAAATCGCCTGGTTTCACTCTCGCTCGATCGCGTATATCCATCGTAAACCTACAGTCTCTCATATATACCCATCGATCTTATACACACACACACTTCTCTCTCCCTCTCTTTACATCAAACGACGAGAAAAAAAAAGATCTCATAGAATAAGTATAAACCTCCAATGCTCCGAAGGCACGTTCGGTCTCTTTTCCACGCCGGCGGCGCTCGTTCCGCCGAGTTTGATTACGCGAGCGCAATTTCGGCGCCGCGATACCATCTAACCTTACGCGCGCACAAATACACACTCAGTCAGACACGCATGCGTATCGTATGTATATGTGGAATTCTTTGGAAACTTTGCCCTAAACTGGTTCCAAAAACGACCAAAATTAAATTTGGAGGCACACATCTAAAGTCATTTTTTTCTTGTACTATGGGTCAGAGAAGAGACGATAAGAACTTGGTGTCAAAGAAAACGGCCTTGTGACACCCTTTTATCGTCAAATCAATTTTTCTTATGGGAATTTAACATGGGAAAAACCAATATTAATATTCCAAATATGTCAACGAATTTGTACATTTAACTAGTTAAAGTACAAGGATAGAGCTTTCATTTAAGCTACAGATGGTTAAAATCGGACAATTCAGTGCAAAGTTACATGCATTTGAAAATCGTCAAAAATGACGAAAAACAATGAACATCTTAAAAATTTCGTGAATTCAGAAAAAAACGCTCATTTTCGTCATTTTTGACGATTTTCAAATACATGTAACTTTGCACTGAATTGTCCGATTTTAACCATCTGTAGTTTAAATGAAAGCTCTATCCTTGTACTTTAACTAGTTAAATGTACAAATTTGTTGACATATTTGGAATATTAATATTGGTTTTTCCCATGTTAAATTCCCATAAGAAAAATTGATTTAACGATAAAAGGGTGTCACAAGGCCGTTTTCTTTGACACCAAGTTCTTATCGTCTCTTCTCTGACCCATAGAACAAGAAAAAAATTACTTTAGACGTGTGCCTTCAAATTTAATTTTGGTCGTTTTTGGAACCAGTTTAGGGCAAAGTTTCCGAAGAATTCCACATATAAGTATATATATATACTCGTGGCTGGCGCGCTAATAAAAGCCACAGCTCGCCAGATGACTATGTAAACTTTCTATTAACGGCGCCGAATTGGCGCATTATTTCCGAGCAAGCCGGTGTGCGCTAAGTGTATAGATCGAGGTATATATAACAGAAGTAAGAATCGTGCTTTTCCGATCACGTATACATAAATATTTATATATACATACTCTATTGGCATATAAAAATTAACCATCGACCGGTGGCCCTCCTCCCAAAATGTCATACATGCACTTTCGCGCGTGTACCCAATTGCCCGGCTAATGCCATTTGCGCGAGATTGGCATTCTAGGACAAGCAGCAGCAGCCTATACATATGTACACACACATATAAACACGCGGTAGTTGTGTGTTTTTATTTTTTGCGCGCGCGGGTGGAGCATTCACGTGTGTCTTGGAATTTTTCTTCTTATCGAGAACTAGATCAGCAGCAGAGGTGAATGTGTTTTTATCGCAAGAGCGTTGAACGTGCGCGCGCGCGCACACACAGTGTATTGTATTTTTTTTTGTCTTCTTTGTCGTCGTCGCCTTGCAAGTAAATGACAATATTTTTTTGGAGTTTTGGAGCTTCAAACACTGAGAGAGAGAGAGAGAGAGAGAGAGAGAGAGAGAGAGAGAGAGAGAGAGAGAGCGGGAGCACTTGCTCCAATTTGCAATAGCAACCGCTTTATCAACCTGCAGTCGCTGGACTACCTTTGTCAACATTGGATTCTTGTTTATACAACGATAAGAACGAATAAACTGTCGCGTGAGCTTGACAACGCACTGTTCCTGCACGCTCCCACCCTTTCTCCGCACACTGTTGTTGACGTCTCTCCGAAAAAGAAAAATGCAAATCAACAACAGCGAAATTCGCGCGTGACTCACCACGTCGTCTGGGCAGATTCCACGCTGTGTGTGTGTGTATATATATATATAAGAGCGAAACGAAAAAAAGGAGAAGAAAGAAAAAGAGAGATATATAAAATATACTCACCAGGCAAGAACGACGGCGTAGCGATGAGCAGCAGTGCGGTTCGATCCCAGGACACCACACTCATGCCCTGTTAATCCAGGAACATAGCGTATTTCGCCTTTTCCTTCTTCTTCTTCTTCTTCCTCCTTCTTCGTTAGCAAAACAACCAAGGGTAGTGTACGAGAGAGCGAGTTAACCTAGCTTCTCGGAACTCAGCAGCACCCTCTCACTTCGCGCAGTCGCGGTGTCTTCTCGTGTATATCATATACGCACACTCGCGATGCAGGTATATATATATATATATGCAGCTTGATATCTTTCGCTGGTTTACGACTGTATGTGCATATAACAATACACACGCAGCTTCTATATGAGCTCTTAATATATGTATGGTATATAGACGTAAAAATGTGATTCGCGACTATATATAATCAACACACTGACGGTACACAGCTTCCACCCCTTGATGGCAGTAGTAGTAATAATGTATTATATATATACGAGTCTCGTATATATAGATTCACCCAGGACTGAGAGAGCGCTTGCACTGCGTGCAATGTCGAGATACGTGTGTGTACGCCTATATATACGTAGCGGCCACTACTGTATATTTACTCGAGACGACTGACGGGATAGCACTGGGGCCTCACTCGCGATTGTCCACGCACTTTAGATCCCCGTATAAGAGCAGCACACACACACACATACACACAGCATATATAATAAGATATATATGTATATATACGCGCGAAAAACACGGAACCGCGCGCGCACGCGTCAAAATCAGCTGTGTGTCCCCGCGGGAGCTGCTGCTGCTGCTGCTGCTACTGCTGTGCACCCGTCGAAACAACAAACACCAACTGAAGCTCGCGCAGCGTTCACTGTTTTTCTACTCTCTCTTGCTAGTAGCGCGCGCCTCCTCCTTCTCCACCTCCCGCGCGCGCCGACGCTCTTTCTCTCGTCGCACACTCACACATGTGTGTACTACATATACGTATATATTATGTGAAGAAGTCGAGCGGTCTGCGCGCGCAACGTTGCTGTATAGAGAAAGAAAGATATATATACCCCCAGCCAGGGACGTATATACGTAGGAGAATGTGAGCGAGCAGCAGCGACGTTGCGACGAGGAACGAGTGAGAGAACAGCTGGTCGCGTCGCGGGGGCGAGCTGTGGAGTGGTGGTAGTGGATCAGAACAAAGAGAGATGAGATGTGGGTATAACGGGAGAAGGGGAAATGCTTTTTGACAGATTTCTTGTTTTTTTTTTTTTTTTTTTTTAGAACTTGCCGTATATGTTTTTTAACTGGTTTGAGAAAGATGTGAATGTTTTTTAAATTGTTAGCGGAAATTGGTCTTTGTTGTGAGTAAGTAATAAGTAATAGAAATTGTATAGAAAAGATAATTGATGAAATGAGTAATTTTTTCTTTTTATATGATGTTTAAGTACCAAGTAAACACTTCACTTTCGTATAACGATATCTTTGTGAAATCTATAGGTTGACTGTTTAAACAGCTGTAAGAGACTATTGAAGATACAATCATTATAAAGGATCAAAGATATTGTAAACTAATGATTTAGATAAAAATTGATTATACCGTGCGCGAATATTTTTCTATTTTGTCTTATAATACTAATGAACTGTTACCGTTAATATTGTTATTCAAACTCGAATAAAAAATAATTTTTATTATAACTAACATGGTAAATGTGAAAATTAAATTAAATTATTTTCTAACAAAAGTAATTACTTTTGTTACAATGGTCGTGTCTATCAATTCTATTTAACAAATTAAATTTAATAAACTATGCTACTGGGAATTACAGTCGAGCATAAGATATTTGATCTACATAAATAATGAAATTCGTGGTTTGATGCAATACATGTATAGGTAATACATGTGTTACCTATACATAGGTTTGATGCAATATCATATATAATCTACACGGCACAATAGTACATTACACAACAAGGGGGGTAAAGAGTTGGCCAGTCCAGAGCACGTGTAAATTTCCACCCGAGCCAAAGGCGAGAGTGACAAACATGTGCTCTGGAGTGGTCCTCTTTACCCCCATGTTGCGTATACGATTTTTCACCCTACCCTGCCCGAAAGTACCAATTTCCCTCCTGGCATCGAATCGGAAAAGTGATATTTTTGGCCTGGGTATGGTGAAAAATAGTATACGCACCACGGGAGGAAATTTGGAAACCCGACAAGGTATGGTGAAAAAAGTTTTTCATGCATATGCGAAAAGGATAAAATTTTTAGAAAGAACATTAGGTTGTTGCGTCATCGATTGATGAGAGAAAATTATGCGACTGGAAAAAATTTATTAACAGTTTTTAAGGTTAACTAAAAATTCATTATCTCGTGAAAGTTTTATAGTAACCCTAATGTTTAGTTTTATACAATATTTATAGCTTGAAAAATTTACAAATACAATATATTATCTTTTTTACAATATAGTTTTTATAATAATTTTGCGAACCATGAGTTAGATATAATTCTAAAACACAGTAGCTAAACAAAATGTGCTAAAAGAAGAAAACAATTGCATTAATGTATATATCACCATTTTAAGAACTAATCAACGTACACGGCCATAGACGTCTTAGGATAGAGAACACAACGCAAAATGCTCATTCCGTCTGTGCGCACATCGACGCATACGCGCAATATCTCCTTTATACTTAGTGATTTCGCTGGAACACGATCGCGACTTCCTGTTTCCCGCGCGCGAGGACATCTAAGCCGTCATCGAGCTAACCCCGCGAAAGACTTTGCGCGTCACTATAATGCTACACGATGATGAATCTAATTGATCGATTTCGTCTCTTTATCCCATTCTTTACAAAAGGAAGAAGGAATTGCCGTCTACGTTAATTTGCTCCCTCCCAAATGAAATAAAATAAGATAACATTGAATTTGGAAAAATTAAAGAAAGATAATAAGCTAAACATAGGTTGGTATATTATATATAATTTGTTTGAATGAATTTTCTAAGAAATGGTCATCTATAAATAGATCTGTTAAACCATTACCCTCATTTACTATCGAAAGACTGTCCGAGAAAAAGAAGAAAATTTTGCTACGCCTGAAAATAAGTGAAAATTATAAAAAATAAGAAAGGAACCTATAATTCAATGATTATAAAAATAAACTATTTTTAACACTTTGAATACACAATAATAAAAAAAAACTTTTCATATACAAACCAATTATAAAAATATTTGAATTATAAAAAATGTAGACCAATTGAAAAAATGTTTCAATCACATCACGCGCATTTTTTTTCCTAAATTTGCCATTTTTATAAGGGTCAATCATGGAATTGTTCTTCTAAGAATTATTCGTCTTATCTTTTAAATCGGTTCGCGCGTTATTTTCTCTATACTACCCGTCGCATCTGCTTATTAGCAATGGTTATGACAAATTGCACGCAAAACTGTATTGTCTAATAAAAGCTGTCGCCACGAACGATGAAAACAAGCTGCGCGTATATAGAGTGACAGGAATGCAAGACGTTATCGACGTGCTTATTTATTTTATTATTGAGCTAGGTATGCACAAGCTTACTTGCTCATGCGCGCGGGGAAAAAAGAAAAACATATCCATGCGAGACCGATTGTATACTGGAAAAAAACAGGCGGACGTCGAGTCTGGCACATATTCACGGTTCTATAATCGGTTCATCCAGTTGAAGTTTCAGCAACAGTGTAATTATAAACATTGTCGGTTAATTAACCGTATACATTTTATCCGTCTTTGTTTCTTAATTCGGGTAATAATTTGTGACATATATATTTCGTGGCACAGAAAATAGTGAATTATTGAAATGGATACGTATATATAAAATATCAAACTTCTATCATAATCTCTTTGCGAAGTCACTGAATCAATTAAAAAGATTTCAAATGAAAAATCAACATTTTGATATGTAAAAGACTGTATAGTAGGCTTCATCATTCGAATGGTACAATTGCTCTACGAAAGTTATATAGTTATATGGCCACGAAAATAAGGCAAAAAAAAATTATGTAATATAAAAATTTTTGCGCTACAATGTAAGACATGATCTAATCAGACAAGAAACAATTATTACCGACTAGAGGTTAATACAGTAATTTTCTTTTGCAATGATTTCACAAGTCATGAACAATAATAGTCACATTATGACATCATACCTACGTAAATTTTTGACTTCGCGACTATAACATTCTGAATAACCCTCTATACTGATTACATATATTTTTGACTTTAAGTATCCACCTAACATACATACCATCTTATTTATATCTATATAGCACAACAAAATTGAACAAAAGTCTTAACGATTCTTAACTGCTCCAAATTATTTGCGCTAGTTTCCCAGACAACAGGCACACTTACAATTGAAAACGCACACTACAATATAATCGGGTCAACTGAAAAGCAGTCCAACAATGCTCTATACACACTAATTGCCATCTAACGATCGTACACTGATGAAAATCGTCACGATATATACAACCGTCAACAAAGATCGGTTCAAGTTCAAGGCTCTTCCCCGCGCGATTATCATCATGACTTACCTCTATATGTGGAATTCTTCGGAAACTTTGCCTTAAACTGGTTCCAAAAACGACCAAAATCAAATTTGGAGGCACACATCTAAAGTAATTTTTTTCTTGTTCTATGGGTCAGAGAAGAGACGATAAGAACTTGGTGTCAAAGAAAACGGCCTTGTGACACCCTTTTATCGTCAAATCAATTTTTCTTATGGGAATTTAACATGGGAAAACCCAATATTAATATTCCAAATATGTCAACGAATTTGTACATTATACTAGTTAAATTACAAGGATAGAGTTTTAATTTAAGCTAAAGATGGTTAAAATCGGACAATTCAGTGCAAAGTTACATGCATTTGAAAATCGTTAAAAATGACAAAAACGAGCTTTTTTTCTGAATTCACGAAATTTTTAAGATTTTCATTGTTTTTCGTCATATAACGATTTTCAAATGCATGTAACTTTGCACTGAATTGTCCGATTTTAACCATCTTTAGCTTAAATTAAAGCTCTATCCTTGTACTTGAACTAGTAAAATGTACAAATTCGTTGACATATTTGGAATATTAATATTGGTTGATGATTGATGACTACTTTTCGTCAATTTTTCCCATGTTAAATTCCCATAAGAAAAATTGATTTGACGATAAAAGGGTGTCACAAGGCCGTTTTCTTTGGCACCAAGTTCTTATCGTCTCTTCTATAACCCATAGAACAAGAAAAAAATTACTTTAGAGGTGTGCCTCCAAATTTAATTTTGGTCGTTTTTGGAACCAGTTTAGGGGAAAGTTTCCGAAGAATTCCACATATATGCGAAATTCTACAGAAAGTTTTCTGTATATAACTCGTTAGTAAAAATGACAAAAAAACTATAATTAGAAGTCTACAGAGATGATAAAACTTTAGGACTTTAGAAGGAAAAAGCTTAAAATTAAGTTCTAAAAAGGGTTAAAATGAGACAATCCTGTGCAATAAGCTATACGCATAATTTGAAAATCATAAAAAATAATTAAAAAATGAATTCAATTTAAATTGAAACTCTTTTCTTTGATAACCCTTAATCGTCCATTTCTTTCTATGTTAAATTTTCATAAAAAATATTAATTTGCCGTTAAAACAATGTCACAAGACAATTCTTAGACTTCAAAGTTTTTTTCGTCTATTTATTCAACGAGAAAAATTAATTACAGTAGTGTGCTTTTAAAATTGTTTTGCGTTGTTTTCACACCTGAGTTAGGGTAAACTCTCTGTAGAATTGCAGATATATATAAACGTGCGTAAACAGAAAAGTTAAATTTTCTGTGACTTCTCAATAGTACTTTTCGATACACTTGTGAGAAATATGATTTTATGACACTATCCTTTCCACTATGTATGCGCTATCCGCTGTATATACATCATTTAATACGCACCCGCGCATGAGAGAAAAAAAAAGAACTATGCGAAAACTAACGAGAAAACTCTATATATATATATAGATATAAATTTATAATAAGATACCGAGGCAGTAGCCTCGTCGCGCGCTGACGCTACTGCTCCGGAATTTCCTTCCGCACATATATACAGACGGCGTGCGTTGTAAATACCTACACACACACACACACACACACACACATATATATACACGTGCGGCACGGCGGGCGCTTTTCGTCCTGAAACTTAGTGCATATATATATATATAGTTTCCTATCGTTCCCAGCTGAATGTATTCAGCAGTCAGCTTTCTGCTTGGTACAATATATAGACATCAAGGTGAGATAGAAAGAGAAACAGATAGAGAGAGAGATATAGAACGTTCGTACTGGCTCGAGAGCAGGTGATACACGCGTGCGTGGGTGCGTTGCATACGTATAGGAGCCAGTCGAGACTCGAGGTATAAGACGACGGATTATGTAGCTCTATATAGCTTCGACCGTTAGATTCGCGTTGTAGAAATAGCCGTGACGGTATATATATGTATAACCCGGCGTCTGCTAATTACATTTATATTCGCATCGCTCTGAATTTTCCAGAAGCTGCATACGAATACTATTATACGCGTGCCACGGCTATAGCAAGTTGCTGTATGTGGTGATAGATATATATATCTGTGGCTCCGAGGCATAACGACATAAGTCCAATTTTCAAGTTTCCGAGAAAAACGGGTTTTAATGTTCAAACTTATATGTAAGATCGGAAGAAAGAAAATAGGGCGCGATATTGTACTAGTCAATTGACACATTCAAAACACATATTTACACAGTGTTATGAGTCGGTTATACATTTTCTGTTGCATTAAAAATGAGTAAGAACTGAAAAAAGTATGGACTTATGTCGTTATGCCGAGGACTCTAGACTTATCTAATAATGCTATTCTTGTTCGATTTCGAGTATATTCTTTAATTTTAACCAATAAATTATAAAATTAACAATTGTTTAATTAATTTTTATTACTTAAACAAGAATATTTCTATTTTCGTAACATTTCTATTAAGTTTACGAGCATTTGGCATACTGGATATCTTAAACAGTGCAGCCGATTTGGAAAAGAAGTGGTATATACTATAATTTTGAAAATTCAATTAGAATGGATAGAATACATCACAACTACAATAAATCATGTTATGCCGCGCACAAAATCTGAAAAATGGACTGATGTCGTTCCGTTTTTGGTATATCATTGCTTTAGGGGAATATTTTAGCTACTATTGATAGTGACAAATGAAAAAGACTCATTTAAAGATATAAAACCCAAAGTTCTAGCGATTAAAAAAAAAAAAATTTACTTATGTCGTTATGCCTTGGAGTCACAGATATGAGATGAAAGGGTTCCTAACTTATCGACGTCTTATCTAGAAATTCTAGCGTTTCCTTCTTTCGCGTGTACGCGTAGTTTTAAAAGAAAATTTTTTTTCGACAGTTCGTGCGTGTTTTTGCAAAGATGAATTTATGATTTCGGAGCAAAGATACATTATGCACATATATATTTATAGCGGTGCGTGCGTACGAGTGAAACTTCATTATACATATACACGAGGTAAAGGAACACACATGTAACCTTATACATTATACTTTATCAAATCTCCAATGTTATCGAATAAGAATGTAAATAATATTTTCGATTACAAGAACATGCATTAATCGGACGCTCGCGAATATACATATTATCACGGGAATCGTCGCGTCATTAATTTACCAACAATAATTTCTGACTCATATATGTGCGTTATACTTATTTGGAAAATTAATCACGCCAACATATACTAATATTAACTTTGTACAGTCTTTTCATGACTTTTTTTCCACTTATCTTCGAAACACTATAAATAATATAGCCGCGTGTGCTTCCTCATTTCCCCCATCCAATTGTACCAAAGCGCGCAATAATGCTCAATATTGGCATTGTTGATTGACATAGACACAATTACCACCTATCCAACGCCACCCAATACCAGCAAAACATCGAAATGCCATATCATGGCGCGTGCACGCACGTGGGGGATTCCCGAGCAGAAGAGTGTCAAAGGGCCGACACACACACGCACACGCATGCGGGGGATCGAAAACGAGAATGAAAGCGAAAATATACGTCGCCCTTGAAAAAACGAAACTGTATACGCACTCTCCCTCTCTCTTGCTCCTCTCTTTCGTCGAACGTAATGTGTGGCGCTTTCACACTCACGTATACATGTGCACGTGTGTGCGTATATGTGTATATGTATATATAGACGCGGATACTGTAAAGTATTCTGCATGCCGGTATATAGGCATTCCATGCAAATCAACAACAGTTTTCACTTTTATACTCTTCTGCATATGTATATACGTACACACATACACAGCACAAATGTATATGTCGCACGCACACGCAGCACAGTAGTGCCACGGAAGCTAGTCCCGCGCGCGCGAGTGTATTGATTTTGCGAGCGCAAGGAGCGGCAGCGGCGCCCTATAGGTACCTATATAATACACGCCGGCTGTCAATGCTCGTATACATATCTACCCGGCTTATTTTATTTACACTCGAAACAACGACGAGATAAAATTAGGAAATGAATGTATATACGAAGAACGAGTGTGAGCGTGAATTTTTACTCTCGCTCGCGCGTCGAGAGTAAAAAAATTTCCAGAAGTTTCCATAAGTATAGATACATGTATATATATATATATACTCATCCACGTATACATTGCGGTGCATATACGCATATTATGCATATAAGAAAAATGTAGACGTATATACGAGTTTAACAGGAATGTGTGTATATGTTAATTGTTACCTGCAACGGGCTCTCATCGAACTTCTGATTCGGATTCTGGCTAATCCGACTGTATTCCGCGTTCCTCATGTTGATGCCGGTGAAATCAAGGACGAGCCTCGACGACGTAGTAACTATATATATATGTATATGTATATTCACGTGTAAAGTAGAATAACGCGAATCAGCATAAATAGCGGTGATCGTATATATAATGATATCTCTGCGCTGCGATCCTGGCACTTTATCTATATATATAAAAACCACTCGACATGCACCAGTCAATCATCAATTTCGATAAAGCTATAAAGTATATAAATACGCTTGTATATATATATATATATATAGATATAGAATCTGCGCACTTTGCAGAATGCAAAACTTCTCTCTCGTTCTCTGCTTGCTACGCGCACACGACTGCTATATAGCGATATACTACTGTGCGCTCCGCAGGCTCTTGACGCTACGGCCGCACGCGCGAAACACACCAGCTCAGCGCCCGCGCTCTCGTGTATATACCTCGTCTCTTTTCCTCACTCTCTCTCTCTTTCTCGTTCTCGGTATACCTATATATACTATACCAGTGGTGGATGGGTGTGTGTATGTGTGTGCGTGTGCGCGCGCGCAAAAAGCCGAGCAGGCGCAAGACAGGTATATATACATATATATATATAGGTAGGAGAAAGACTTTAATGAAAGAGAGCACGTGTATATAACGCACGTGTGTGCGTGTGTGTTCACGCGCCTGCGCCGTCTCGTCTCCTATACGCGTGGATATACATGTATATATACATATGTATAAGTATATACAACTATATGAAGGCAGCGCTGGAATTTGAAAGAGCCCGCGGCTGGATTACTACCCTCAACTGTGTGTGCGTATATGAGTGGAAGGGGAAGGGTAGCGTGAACACGTGTTGCCGATGGCACACACTCGTGCACACGTCATTATATATATATATATATATATATATATGTTCTCCGTGGCGTTGTTATAAGGAGCTAAAAATAGGCGATGGGTTATCGGAGCTTCGTGTTTGGTTCCTCAGCGTTTCTGTAAATATATAGTGTGTATATAGGTTTATATAGTGGTGGTGCACAAGTGGAGGAAAAGTGCGATTGGTTTGGAAACAGCACGAACTGTTTGAAGTTAAGCAAGGAGCACGGTAACGTTCCGAGACGAGTACAGTTTTTAATTGTATACGGCGCGTTGGTACACCGAATATATAATATATGCTAATATTGACGGACGATGCGATCGGTACGATTGCAAGAACGCGAATGAAAGATCGGTCAAGTCCGCACGCGATTTTATATATATATATTTATCATAAGAATACATTGCGAATGGAAAATGTGACAAACAGCGCGGATTCCGCGGATTGTATAATGCTTTAAAATTGTTAATTAATAGTTTTTCTCGTAATACATATATATAGCAGCTACGTGACAAATACGCATGTATATATGTGTATATAAACGTGTTTCGTAGAAAACGATTCTTAGAATGTGCGCGAAGTATGTAGACTGAATGGTTATTCGACATTGCTTATATATAGGTATATACAAGTATAGAAGAGCGTTCGCGGAGCGCGACAAAAAATGTGTTATATCGTTGAGTATATAGTCCGATTACATCTGTTAAGCGGATTCCCACGCGGCAGTTCGAAGACGCTCGCAGGCAAAAAATAATTCGACGCAAATTGAGCGCGGTTTCTATATTACGTATATATACGTGCCGGTATAGAGCGAAAAGTGCGCGTTACTTTTAAAGACCATTTTGTTCTCTTGTGTTATGATATACCATGTCATTGTTGTGACGGGTCAAGGAACTCGAATTGTGTTACGGTGCAAATATTGCACAACGGCTTATATATTTTCATATATAATAAGTTCAAATCGATAAGGTACAATTGTTATATGAGCTCTAGCTGAGTAAACTGAATTTAAAATCTATTTAGAATAAATGCAAAACATGCAACATTCGTATCATACGTCTATTCGCATAAGAGACGTATATTATACGATGAAAAAAAAAAAAAACATTGATGTCTTTTCGTTGTACTCTCAACGCGGAAAACTACACACACATCATCCATACTTAATATTAACAACGCATTATATCTCCAGGATCAGGTAGATCCGCTTTGAAAATTTTTCCGATTAATCAGTGTATTTACTTGCAGGAGCTTAATATTAATCTCGAATTAATATAGTATAAAAAAAACCCTGTAGTGTCGCTCTACATTTCCGTGAAAAACTTCTCCACCGCGAGAAATCGCATCGACGCGTGTCGCTATGGAATTCCGTAATTGCCGCGCGTCTTCCACGATTACCGCATCTTTGCGTCTCCGCTTCGTCTTCTTCTTCTTCTTCTCTTCTTCGCATTACATATATATATATACAAGTATAGTCGATGATGTTTCTTTACATATACACACATACACACACACACACACCGCAAAACATCAAAATTCAGATTCTTCAACACTTGTGACGTCAAAGCTGCGTAGCAACTAACATATAATAACATCATACGGATATAGGAAGTTATAAGTTGTGTATAAAGTCCAATGTAATCATTGCGGCATATACACCGGCGAGAATGAAAAAAACGGCGCAACGCGCAATTACGTCGACCGGATCGCGTTTGCCATATGTATATATACATATATATATAGTATGTGTATATATATATATATATATATACTATATACACACACACACATATATATCTCTTGGTTTATCAGTCATCATATACCGCGCTTATAGCACGTCGAGCCTCTCCATTCTATATGTATATCCCACGAACTTCGGTATCAAGTGACACGACATCGTCGTCTTTGCGTTGCGAAATTCCTTTGCGCAACGCACGCATCGCACACTTCACTCTTCGCTTATCATGTATATATATATATATATATGTATTATCTCTCTCTCTCTCTCTCTCTCTCTCTCTCTCTCTCCCTCTTTATAGGAAAATTTGCTCCGAGGGAGGCAGAATGATGGAAATTGAACGGCGCCGCAGGTGGCTCGCAGAGTCAAATATAGATATATATACACATGTATATATGTGTGTGTATGTGTATGTTTGAGTTGGGCATTTATGTACCTGACGCAAAGCTTCTGCTCGCGTGTTGTATAATTCGAGCCGGATATTTAGAGTTCAAGGTTAAGAGACATGTAACGACGTCGGCTTATACGTTTCTTTTTTTACTATTTTTTTTTTTAATAGATGAGTGAGTAATTTGGTAGTTGTCGACTGATTGGAAAAGTAGATCTGAAATCAGGTTTGAGATCGAGGATGATTTTAAAATGTCTCGTGTTGCGCAATACTATAATAGTGTTGTTATATTGTTTGTTGTATAAAATAGAAGGATTTAACAATATTTTTTTTTACATTTGGCGGAAAATTTGCATCGTACAATCAGAAACATTTATGATAAGTGTAGCCATTATTTCTGGTAGTCTCCAAAGAATTCCGCGTGTTACTAATGAAATTGGAATCGCTAAAGAAAATGACGGATTAGCATTACAGCGCATTAGAGTATCGGTATAACATTAACGCATGAACGATCTTGGAAATAATGATAAAGATAGCCTTTTGAATGCTACTATATATATAGTGTTTACGTGCAAAATAATATTTGATGATTGATACCAATAAAAACCGAGACTATAGTTGATTGGCACTTCTTGTAATGTACATTTTTATAATAAAATATTGGGAAACAAAATAAAAGCTGCACTGAAATTTTCCACGGTAACTACGCAAAACTACACCAAATATTTACTCAGATAACTTCCACATTACATAATTTTACGGTTGAAAACGTAAAGAAAGTATTATCCATACAAAAAGAAAAAAAATTTGTATGCGAATGTACATTTGTCTGCTAGACGAAAACTCAGTATTCATATTTTTGTAATTATCTGCATTGCCGTTTTGTAAAGTTAAAAGTATTTCAAAGAAAATATTTTTCCTTACACGTCTCAAATCACATGTTACGCGTTAGTTACAACATCAAAATCAGCTATTGAATAAAATTTCAATTCAATTTTCTAAAAATAATTAACTCAAAAGAACCTGAAATGATTTCCACTTTATTCAAATATATAATCATATATGTTTTAAAATCACTGACAAGACATTCGATTCTCTATTAAACTTCATCTGTATCGGATTAACGTTCATCCACAGCCGCAGAGGCTCGTATTGCAATCAGTGCACACTATTCAACACCAAGAAAAAAAAATGGAAGACAACCGATGCATATATATACATTGCACTATAAAGTCTTCTAAAAATACTTCAATTCTTGGCGTTTAAAAACATGTTTCTAAGATGTTATCTATTGAGCTTTTTTAACCATATACAAAGCTATACCGCTGTGACGCACTGTACATTGCTATTTACTCTTTCGTTTCAACATTTACGTACTGATCAAAAGCTTATTTTTTTTATATTTCACTCGAGGAAGATGCGCGTCAGCAATTAAAGATTAATGATTACCATTCGCTGACAACATATAATAAGCAATTAATGGTGAGATCGTCAATACAAATTATTGAATAATAAACAGTAGTAGTACCTAACATTAGGTAATTTGGACGATAAATGTTTAGTTGGCAATAAAAGTTTAAACTAACTTCATATTAAATTGTAATAACTGTGGCGTAACAAGTGTTAATAATATGCAAACTTTAAAAGTGATTTATAGCTATAGTTTTTATTTATATTTTAGTATCATATATTACTGCCAATCCAATACAATTATGTGTGTGCGTGCAACGCAGTTGCAAAAATTAATTATTCTACCTTAAATAACTTTTCCTATAGTTACCAATCGACCAACGCATTTGAAATCTTTACCCCCCGCAAACTGCTAACAATATTGCAATATAGTTTCTGAAGCAAGAAAAATCTACAAGGATTGGTACTTCTTTCTAGCCATGGGCGTGCGTAACTTGTTGTTTATTTTTTCCTAATCAATTGTTGTTAAACACTCTTTTCGTCACAACACAAGCGACGTAATGCGTTATTTAGACCAGAAAGCATTTCTATATAAAGACGCCTCGCGTCACGAGAGTAAAGATCGAGCGACAAACACGTGTTCAAGTTTATATACGTTTCATACGTTTCTTGTAGCAAACGCACATCACACAGCGACAATAATAACAGCAATTACGCATATGATCATCTTAGTAATATATTGCGTAAATAATTCACATATATAACGAATGTAATATCGTTTCAAATATGCCTATAATGACGCGTCATTATATCTTCGGTCCAGATTGCACACTTTGTTATAAGGTTCACGCGCTTCTTCAAAATGTAATTATTTTAATGAAGACGCATTGTTCTATAAATAAGTGCTATATACACCAGTGATATATGAATATATAACGGTCTGATTCATTGCATCGGTAATTTTTTACTTATCTAAAGCGTGTCGGAAGGTTTGAAACTTGTTCGCTCTCTTAAAGAGCAATATATAAAGATGACGAGAACGGGATGCTGTTATTTTGAGCGTAAAGTATTGGTGGTTTATGGGCAAGGTGAAGGTGCGCGAACGGATATTATAGGAGAGGATCAAGCAAAACGGAGATTATAAAATAAGAAAAATTTATATAACTTTAAACACATTTTACCTTTTTTAATTATATAATAACGATGACATTAATCATATAATATATATATAAATGTATGATTTTTATTATATTTATTGTTGTCGCTGCATTAATTTTAATATATATATATATATTTTAAAAATATCATTTCGTTTCGTCGAGCCTAAAAAAAATTCAGGGAAAAACATGCATAATTAGTAAAAAGGAATATATAATCGAATTATCGCATAATAGATAATACTTTCGTTTAGAGCATTTCGATCTACTGATCCTTGATAGTTTTCTTATTAGGTAGTTTAAGACACACACCTTTTTCATATATCATAAAGTATATGAAAAAGACTGTAATATAAAAATAGTCTTTCCTGCCATTTTTTAAGAAAATGACAGAAAAAGCTTTTTTCTGTAAACGTCAGCCATTTACCCAAGAAATATCCACACAAAAAAGTACTTAAATCGCATATTATAAAGCAAATGAAAGCTTTTTCTATTAACTTTTTTTGAAACTATGTATAGGATGTTTCTGTGATAAATGTCTGACGTTCAAAGAGGGAATTTTTTTCCAGTTTCTTAACAAATATCATGTTTAAAAAAAAGAGATAAAGCCGTTTCTTATTGTACACTATTTTTTCCGTATATTTTAAGATCGACGTAAGAAAGAAGAAAAAACGCGTTTGGAAGATGGACACATTTTCGACCAATTTTGAAGCCGCGATAAATGCAAATTTTATTTGGATTTGTTTAACTTCTTTCAACCAAAAATTCGAATTACAATAAGTATAGTGTTTTGAATTAATCCGTATTATCCGATAAGTTACATCGTTTTGCCCTGTCCGTCTGGCAACTACATTTTAATTTTAAAAAATTTTACGTAAGAGTTAATACACAAAGTACAGTTTAAAATCGTTTTACACAAAATTACTATTTTGTCCAATTCTCATATCGTATTAAGTTGTTACTGATCAGAAAATTTAGTACATTTATTTGACGGAAATTGTAATGTAGAAATACGAATATTCAAAACATTTTGTCTAATTTTATGTATTCAGTATACATTTGCATTATCACAAATCAAAAGCAAAGAAAAAATATCAAGTGTACACTTTATTTTATTATTATAATGTCTGATGTAATTTTCCAGGTGATAATTTGGTAATCCATCCTCATTAAAATCCGAAGTATAACATGGCTTGTCACCACCTCACATGACACGCTCATATTTACCCTGATTTCGTCATTTCTCGTCAACGTCAGTATCCGAAAAAAGACGCTTGATTCATCCGATTACAAACATCCCGAAAATTACATTCTCTATTTACTCTGTCTATATCAATTAATCTGCGTTTCATCGTAATCTGCATCCGTTGACGATGAAAGCACACTGAAACATAATTCATCGATCATCACGTGGCTTCTCGTTCAATTTCCACTATATATATACCATACAACAACTCGCGCGACAAAATCATGTGCTTTGATCTCTCTATACTATTTAGAAAAAAGTTCTCGTGCAAGCGCATGAGATAAACTCTCTCGCGATGGTTTATATTTAAGGGAAAAAATCAACGGAGAGGCGCCACGAGAGGCTCGATCTTCCACTAATAATAATAATAAGCGGCGCTTTCGTAAAACGTATATGCATGTATGATATATATATAGTATATATCATACATGCGGGTAATATTAAAGGTCAGGCGACGACGAGTCGAGACGCTGAGAGCAACAAAAAAACCGTCAAGCGATAAGATAACACGAGGTAGTACGAAAATAGCGCGGGTCTGTCGCGATGGGAAGGGAGAGGGTACAGTTATGCGTATGTAGGTATATGTTAATATGAGATATACGAGCGAATATGTCTTTAAAAAAAAAAAGAAAAAATTGAAAAAGAGGAAGCAGCTGTTCAAACGCGCCGATATCTGTGTGCATGATATATTACGAACTGCTCATATTGTCTTAGCATAATAGGCAGGGTACGATATATAGACAACTATAATAAATATATAGCGCGGGCGGATGAAGAACCGCGCGGTGATGCACGATGATTCAAATCGCATAAAATAGAGACGATCGTGTGAATTGTATGGCGGAAATATATGTATAAGGCGTGCGCTGCTTGACTGCGAATAAGCAATCATTTAAATTTATTTTAATGTGTCTGCGACAATATTTATCGCTCGCGCGGTCTTTTTTTCAAACGCTTTATATACGCATTGAAACGTCAATTGGAGAAACAATGTTTTACGATCGAGTCAAGCGCCGCTACGTTAGGGGCTCTGCATGTATACGTTGCAAACAATAATAATTAAAAATATCGCAAGCACTATACATGGGGTATTATAATATAGAAACAAAAAAATTAATAATAATGAAATAACGACGTTAATGTACCAAATGTGTCTACGAAAGTCAATAAATATTTACATGCTACTTTTATAATTTATACTTTGATTAACGAATATACGATAACAAGTTTTTACGTTATATTTAAAATCTTCTGTTTTCTTAGATTCTTCTTAGATTGGACTTAAGATTGAGAGAATATGTTCAAAGAGTTGGTGCATCAATATAGTGGAAAATTGCAATTAATTGTCTTGCTGGTATGTTACCACTGATTGTGATTAAGCATTATGTAAGTTTGTATTATGAAACTAGAAGATTTTTAATGTGATACTGGGAGGAAAATTTATTTCGTAATTCCATACTTAATTTAAATGAAAATAAGTACATGTGTAAAAAGTGATATTTTTTTATTATTTTAATCATGAATGTCTAATATAGGATCTATAAAATTACAGGTAAATTATTTGAATATATAACAATTTTTATATACATTATGATAAGTAAATTTCAATTTAATTAAAATTTTTATCTAATTTCTTATAAATCAGTCTTGTGTAAAAAATTTGGTATTGTATATAGCCTCTTTTAAAGTGCAAAAATATCAATTTCACAATATGTTATTTTAAGTAAAAAATATATATAATAGTAAATAAGCTAAAATAGGCTAAAGTTCTTCATGAAAATTTGTATCAGCCTGGCGAGGCTCTTCCTTTGGAACAAGTTTCACTAGTTCAACAGTGAATATAACTGTAGCATTTGGAGGTATTTTTGGTAAGGCTCCAAAAGATCCATATGCTAAATCTGGAGGTATTACTAGTTTTCTTGTCTCCCCTACGCACATTCTAAAATTAATAATAAAAGATCAATGAAGCTTAACTGATCAGTGAGAATAAGCTTTTAATTAATGTATTGAAAATATTGATATTTATGATGGAGATGAGATGATTTTTAGTTTTTAGTAATTAATAAATTTTCTTTGATCTTATGGGTATATTTTAATTAAGAACAAATTAATATAATAATTGTGTACTCTCTATACAGACTTTCTAGAATCTTTCATATCAAAATTGATGTGCTATTTCTGCTGAGAACAAGCTAGTCATTGGAGTCAGTCAGAATTGACCTATCTGTCATTTAATAAAGTCACAAATAAGAAAAGGCGTTAAGTGGAAGTTGACATTCAATTTATTTCAATTGATCTACGATCACTTCGAAGTCGAATCAATTTTTAAAAAAGAAACAAAACAAAATATGCAAGTTTTGAAAATAATTTGTACTGGAATTTGGAATATTTTACTTTTTTTTGTAAATGTTCCATAAAAGTTCAAATATTTCTATTACTGTATTTACAGAAAATACTTCATTAATATCTTATAAAGAATTGCATTTATAATAACTATAAAAATAGAATATTATCCATGCAAGTTCATTAAACTATTGATTTTTTTATTAGTAAATGCGTATCCACAATCACAGAAGTTTCTAGAATGATTATTTTTGTTGAATCACATCTGATTTGCATGAAATTCGAATACAAATTTAGATATGAATAATTGATAAGTAAAACACATAAATATTCTAAACCAAGCCTATTGTAACGTACAAGAAAAAAAAATACTAAAAAAACATTAATCAACAATGTCTATTACAAAGCATCATTAGGAAATAAAAAAAAAAGGTACAAAATAAATGATAGTTAAAATAGGTATATTAAAAAGTTGAAATTAACCCCATTAATCCTTGCTCCCATCCTTTAATCACCTGACCGTAGCCCAAAGTCACAAGAAACTCATCTTCGTAATCAAAACTCTTGTCAAATACAGTTCCGTCCTCTAACGTGCCCTGAAAGAGAAATGTCGATTGAATAATGTCGAAAACATTATAGCATATGCTTAAGTAAATAAAACTAAAAATTTATAAGTATGCGCGTTATAGTTTATAGAAAAAACGTTCATCGAGTAATCGCTAAGAAAAACTCCACAGATGGTCATTGCTACCTACCACATAGTTCACGAAAAGAGTGTCACCCCTTTTGGATTTAAGGGTGCACTTGTCAACGCGCTTCTTGATACCGATTTGCAGCTTCTTTTTCGGCTGACTGTCGCACAAGATGAATGACGAAGCAACTAGTACTGAAAGTATAATATAGATCAATATCCTCATCGTCCGGACATTGTTTTTCTTTCTCATACGAGAAAGAAAATCCGGCTTTGCGAAGGAGAATACTTATCAACACACGCTGATGACAAACCTAACCTAGTTTTAGGGGTTTGTAAGCAAGACGTCGCTGCGCTGCATATAACAGCCATCTGTGAGATTTCGGTGGAAGTAGAGAGTGCAAGAAGCGCGGTCGATAAAGTAATCGCGAAATTTAAAAACCGCCGTTACGCGCGTTTTCACATCGCGCGCGTAAACGAGGCTGTAAACATTGCAGTCTTTAACCTCTGATTCTATTCGTGTCAGAGAGTACGTGTATTACAGTGTGAGAAGTCGTAAAGATACTTGAGAAAGATTGTTTACGTAGTTTGCAATAAGGATAATTGTCTGAATCGTATCTGTTGAAATGGAGCTACAAAAATTGGATCGGGCGGTCAACTTGCTGCAAACTGCTATATCACAGTTTCCAGTTGGTATTAGTTCAGTAGATGACTTCAAACCAATTGAAGACAAAATTGCGGATATCAGACTGTCTCTGAGAGCAATGAATGCCAGAAAATTGACTTTAAAAGCATTGATTGATACAGGTTAATACTACAAGATTAATCATAATGAGATTAGAAATACTGATAGGTTTGTTTATTCATAGCGATTACAGCTGATGAGCCTGCTAATGTTGAAGATTTAAGAGAATCTTTAGAAGAGCTAAATGAAAGTACCACCAACTATTTAATAAACACAAAGGCATTGAGATTGTGTTATCACAGCAAAGCCCTACAGGATCTTGTGCTTAATGATGCAGGTACACCTGAATTACAAGAGTAAGTATATTTGTGTGATTGAAATTATAGCTTCTAAGCATTCTAAGAACCTCATTTTGAATAATGTTTTACAGAAAGGCCAGAGCATGCTTAAACCGGTTATTAACATTAAATGACAAGATGGCAGCAAAAAATGAAAAAAGAAAAGAACTAATGAAAAAACAATATGAGTTAAAATTAGAATGTCACAAAGCTATCTACGATCATCAAGAGTTTTTAAAAGAAGCAGAAGAAAGGAGAAACCAAAGGTTACAAGAACTTCATCCAACAATTGTTCAGTAAGAAAATTTACATCAATCTAATTTTTTTTTAAATTAAATTGATATAATAGCTAAATTTATTTTTACTATTTGTACAGAAATAAGCAAAAAATCAATCAGACTTTGGTGAGAATCAATACAATGAAGAAGCTAATAACCAATTTGTGTGCTGCAATGCCAGAGAAAGTGTTTGAACATGAAGAGCTTATAAATATGCTTGCTAAACATAAAGCAACAATCAGTTTCGAAAATATTGTTGAATTAACACAAAACGAAAGTAGTGTAGAAAGTGATTCGTGAAATATTTTTTTCATGTATGTTTTATAAATCTTACATCTATTCTGCCAATTCTAAATGTACATATATACATTAGTACTTTTAATATATTTTTTATATTTTTAACATAGTCCATTTTAAATATAATTTCCTTTTAGATATTTTTAACGACCGCAATTTTTTCGTGATAAGCATATACGGAATTACCGTAATATTCCTACCAAGAACAAAGTATGTAAATTGCTTAGATCCCGCGCGCTGCAGTTTTTACTGATAAGCGGGTGCCCGCATTCACTGCTTATATATATATATATGCACTAATGCACACGTATGACGTATACACAGCTTGCTCCCCTCCACCCCCCACCCACTATCAAGTGCGTTGCCCCTCGCGCTCCATTCACCAAAACAAAGACGTCCATATTCGCTCTGACAGAACTTCTCAGTTCTCAGTAGTATAGCGGGATTCGAACTTCCACTCGCACACGATGCTAAGTGGTAGCGTGCGCGACCGAGTAACGTGACAGCGTGGAGTTTTTGTACCTTATGTAGTGGATATTTTATTTAGTTGTTCAGTTTGTTATTTTCGTGAAAAGGGAGAAAGCAACGTATAAAAGATGTCGCAGGGAATAGATTTGAATGTGTTGTCTCTGAATTGCTGGTATGTATAAGAGAGTGAGAGGTTATATAAATTTCTTTTTAACGTTTTATCATATCACATTGTCAATAAATTTTTATTGATAGTCTCTTGTTTAACGTAAACAACTTGTTATCAGAAGGATTTATTTGTTCAGTATATCTGAATTATTTTTAATGCAAAAAGAATTAAGATAAATATTTTAGTTTTGTCTTTTAATATATTGTTCATTTTTTTCAGGGGTATTCCATATGTATCTAAGGATCGAGTGAATCGTATGAATGCAATTGCAGATAAACTTCTCAGTGAGGATTATCACATTGTTTGCCTGCAAGAAATTTGGTCTATTAATGATTTTAGATTAATTAGAGGGAAAGTTCAAGAAGTATTACCATATTCGCATTACTTTTTTAGGTAAAATTTTATACACTATATATATATATGTATTGAAATATAGTTTGAAAATTTTATTTCTTATTCTTGTTTAATTGAACTTTTAGTGGCGTAGTAGGATCAGGCGTATGTATTTTCTCTAAATACTTTATTGGTGATGTCATGTTCCATAAATGGTCTCTAAATGGATATGTACATAAAATTCATCATGGTGACTGGTTTGGTGGCAAAGGTGTTGGTTTGTGTAGAATACGGGTCCAAGATATTGATATCAATGTTTATATAGCTCACGTATGTAGAAATTTTTCAATCTAACACATTCGTAAAATTCTGTAGAATTACTTACATAAAAAGATATTTTTATAGCTACACGCTGAATACTGTAGAGAAAATGATGAATACACTGCTCACCGGGTTATGCAGGCTTTTGATACAGCTCAATTTATTAGGATGACAAAAGGAGATGCTGATGCTGTGATACTAGGTGGTGATCTTAATACAGAACCACAAGATTTAGCTTATCGAATAATTTGTGGTGTAGCTGGATTGACGGATGCTTGTCCAAAAAATTGCAATAGTTTAGGTACCAATGAATGTGCCAATAATAGTTATACGAATTTAAATGTAGCTAGAAAAATACCTCAAGGCAAACGTATTGACCATATTTTATATGCAGGTTCTAAAGAGTGTGAAGTAAATATCAGCAAGTAGTCAATACTCCTTTACCGATTTGGTTGTAAAACAATATATATATATATGTTCATTCATCTTGTAGATTCAAGTCTCTGAGTTTTCTCAGCCGTTTCCAACAAGGGTTCCAGATATGAGTTTTAGTTACTCGGATCATGAAGCAATAAAGGCTTGCCTAAAATTAACCAAAGGTAAATATTTATTTAATTTGATAAAATGGAATTTGTAATTTTAATATCACATCAATATTACAATTGTAGGTAATCAACATGAATATGCCAATGTCGATGTAAAAGATACCTTAAAAGAAGCCATTGGTATCTGTGAGACAGCCTTGACAAATGTTAGAAGTCAGCGAATATGGTATCTAGTAATGAGTTGTATTTTGGCAGTTCCACTGTTATGGACCATGGGTCTGGATTATCTGATAACCAACTTTGGTTATAGTATTGGATTCAATTTTTTCCGTCTTTTCTTAACAGCAGTGTTATGTTATGTTCTTTTTATGAGCTCCATCTGGAACAGCCTCGAAAAAAATGCTTTGAAAGCAGGCTGCTTGGCTATGGAGATTCATCTTTTAAAATTAAGTTCTACATTTGAGAACAATTTTAATAAATAGCAATCACGTAATCATGTGATTTATTGCATTTTTAAATATTATAGTAGCATCAGTATTTGATTGTCTATATTTAACGTCGACCTCTTTCTTTTTTAGATTAAAATTAAATAATCTATTTTTTTAAGCAATCATATACATAATCTTTATATTATATACATATCTAACAGTATTTTCATCGTGTAAAAACTATAATTCATAAAATTGACTGCTGAAAGACGGTCGGCAACTGGTGCCACTATCCTATATTCTATCTAAATCCTCTTAGGTATGAAAAAAATAAAATAAATTTTATTTTTAAATTTATTTACGCCTTAATTGAATTGTAAATATTAGTATAAAATTATTCTGCATTTAGATAAAATAAATATTTAATTTATAAATATAATTTTCATAATATTGTTTATTAATAAATTACATGCATTTCTAATTAATTCACAAGTAAAATAAAACATTTATTTCGAAGAATGAATAGCCCGGATCACTCTTTCAAGCTTTGTCTATATATACCTGTCTTCGGAGCGCACCCGCGCTTCTTGATTTATTTTATTCAAATTATTACATTGTAACACTCTACTGGTAACTTCAGACCCTAATCTTATAACTAATACAAAATTAAAGTAGCTTTCTAATATAGATTCCTTTTCGTTAAAGAGAAAGTATTCTACTTCCTGTAACTACTATACTCAAATCGTTATCTTACTTCGAACAAAACGAATTTACATATATGTTGATTTTTAACGATTCCATCACCAACAAAATCTAATTACTTCCTTTTTTTATCTATTATTCTTTAATACTAGAGTAAAATGGTGAAATTCCAAATAATTCAGTTTTCACTAATACTTCGGATTCCTTGCAACCATTCACCACAACATCTCATCAACTGAGCAAATTGCAACTGCACAACATCAGTTGAAAAACATCAGGTGAAAAACATTAGTTAATTAAAAATTAATCTTGCAGCGACACGTGTATAAAGTTTTACTGTATTCCATCCATTTTGTTTATAACAAAGAATTCTTCTGCAGCATATATAATTATAGATATATCGATGTTACCTGTATTTTAAGAAAACGTCTCTAAACCTAAAATAACCTTGTATAGTAACGTATTCACTACATGTATGTGTGTGCGCGCGTGTGTGTGTGTGTGTGTGTATATATATATATATATATATCACAAAATCATCCAAACATTTAGAAATTGCAAAATGCAAGCACAATCATTTTAGTATATATACCTATGTGTTATCTTATAAATATAATTCTAATAAAAATATATGTCATATGATGTTTTTGGATTAAGGCAGTCTAAAAAATCTAATTTTTTTGATTGAATTTTTTAATTCTATATAGTATAACCAAAAAAATAGTTTGAATCAAAAATGAAAAAAAAATTAAGACGATATGATAAGTCAGCTGAAAGGACGTGATATCTTTATCATGACGAAAAACTTGATTTTCATTCTCCTTTTTTTTTTATAAATTACTCATACGAAAACATTTTCGTAAATGTATCTAAAAAATTATGAAGGTTTAAGTTCGGGATTAATTATAAAAATAATGAACTATATTATGGAATTTAAAATTCAATGGAATTACCTTATGACCATTTTACATATCTATTTTCGTATATTGATAATCGAAAATTTGACAGTAATTCACTGTACTAATACTTCCAATGATCCTCCCACTTATACCTGAAGGTGGATCTGAAAAGATTTTATAGTATAATATTATAAGCGTATAGAGATAGTTTAGTTTAAATTTGAAATGTAGCTACAGTTCAAAACCGGTACATTTCCTTCAATTAAATACATCGATATTCTGACTAAAAATGTACATCGCCAAATGTGTGAAAGAAGAAACAGTAGTACTTAATACGATGGAATAAATATATATCTATCTTTATGAAAAAGATAAAAGAAGAATGATTGAATTTAATTCATAAGAATAAAATTTCATTTAAAAAGTTACACATTACACCGATAGTCAAGATGTACCGGCATATTTATTAAGTCTGCCAGAATTGAATTCAAGATAAATATCTTAATACATGCAAACCCAACATACATATACATGTAATATGTATAAAATCAAGTGATAATTGAGAAAATAGTGTTGTCGACTCTCATATACTTCTGTACTTTTAATGAAGAAAATGTTGGCTGTTTCAGATTTTAGATGAAACTTTGTTTTCATTTCATACCTCTGACTGAATGTTTTTTATTTAAATTATAGTTTTAGTCCCTTGCTCCCTACAATACATCTTTTGCCGGCGGTGTAAAGTGACGAGTCCGTGTCTCGTCCCGGTCCACCCTACGACACAGGGAATAGTGTGTATGTGTGTCTGTATAAAGTGCTTGTCAATAAGTTCTAGAGGTGTTCCATAGACTGGCTACTGATTATCTAGCAATTTTTGGACAACGTGCTTTTTATTGTTGCGGTAGAGACCTCCCAGTTGAAAGCCACCAATAAACTCTAATAAAAAAAATTTGCTTAAGATGTTATAAGTATTTGCACCAGTAAAATCGTATTAAATCGAATAAAGTGTGTCTATTCATTGATATAAACAGCAACGTCATAATCTATTGATTGATTTAAGCTAATGAAAACATTAGTTTATGATGATAAATAGAAAAATTTTATTTGATATTATAAGAATTTAATCAGATTTTACTGGTGCAAATACGTAGAACATCTTATGCAAATTTTTTTTATTGGATTTTATTGGTTGCTTTCAACTGGGCTTGCATTCAATCTACCTCCCTGACCCGATCATTTAGTTCATAACTTGAGGAGTTATCTCCTCCAGGAGTTTCGATATTTTGTCGGCCTTTAAATCGTCTGTTAGACCCCATACTGTGTGGCGGATGCAACAGGGTCTTACGGCCTTGGAATCGCTGATGTTATTTTGGGTAATTCCCTCAGATCGACGCTCAACTAGATGGTGACCCAAGGCCCTTGGGCGGATGACGGTAGAGACAGCACCATCAGCTTGGAAAATCTTATTTTTAATAAGGCATATTAACGGGTGAAGAGTTAAATTTAAAACCTTGCGACTGAAGAGCGTTAACAGCTATCTAAGAGTCTGTGAAGAATAAATGTGGATCTTTTCGGGAATTCTACTACCCGATAGAGCTTCATATATTGTCCCCAACTCACATGAGAAGACTGAGATGTGGTTCGGACTTCTCGCAGAAACAAATGAGTTCAGTTGAGCAATATAGTATCCTATAATCTTTTAATTCTTACATTTAATATTGATAGGACTTATAGTCCTAGATTAGTAAATATATGAAAATTTTTGTAGTAGTTTGAACTGGTTTGGAAGTCCACGATGAATTAAAAGGTTGATCATCTAAGAATAGGCATTCATAGGGTGTATTGAAAATTGGGAGAGCAGGAAGTCGATACCGAAATTTGATAATCTTATAAGTGATTCTAGATTCGGGCTTATTTTTTGTTGGTGTTCTCCACGCGAGTTACTCGGATGTAACGGCAACTTGGGCTAAAAGGAGAAATCAGCGGTCCGTTCGCCTATAGGAGATTAGGTGGACAAATGCCCCTCCCCCCTCTCTCTAATATCTGTAAGTTCTTCTAATTTGCACTTTCCTTCGGTGTGAGAAGCAAAATAGACAGTGTACTTAAACTACTTTTCCCGACATTGCATTTGTGCGCTGGCTAGCGCCTCTTTTCCGGTGCAAACGTCTCCTCGGTCTCATGCTGAGCCGAAATGAAATAAACGTCATTGACGCTTATCTGGTCAAGGAAGTTCTCCAGTGTAATAAACGGCTCACCGATAGAACACCATCATCGCTGCTTAAGGGACCTGCAAGAAACGGTGGGTCGATCTTCTCCACGGCTTGATAGAGAAGCATGCGGTTAAGCACTCCGTTTAAGTTGCTAATCAATACCAATGGGTAACAGATGGAATCGTACTTCATACCGGCAGAGATTATGCCATCTGTCATAAGATAAAAATCGGAGCCCTTCCTACCAAAGCTAGCACCACCAGGGGGGGGGGGGGAGTCGAAGTTGCCGTGCCGGGTGCGTATTATCGGAAAACAACAATTATGTGCTGCAGATGTACCCCTGTACTCACGGCGTGCAAATTGCTCACTATAACTCCATTCTCACATATAACATTGGTAGGAACTTATGACAGCGGTGTACAACGAGTCACACATCCCCACCAGCAAAGGACACAAGCTTAATGTCGTCGTTATTGTGGAGACTCTGGACGTGGTGTGTGCAAAAGTATGCCAGTAACCCTGACATTCAAAGAATCATACGAGATCTAGGAGCGAGGAATATTTTCCATCTCCCGACGATTCTCTCCTGCAGGGAGGTTTGGTGCAAGAGATTCATCGACGATTTTCAGTTTAGGCACCATCAACCGCCGGTATTTCGCTGACATCACCACCCGGGTCCTCATAGGAGGCACCATAGCCCATATAATAATAGATTCTCTATGTAATTAATATAATAAAGAAGAACATTTTTTTTCTTTGAATTTTTTCTTTATAACTTTTTATTTACATATCTTTATACGGCGGATAATCGAATTAAAATTGTGTATAATGATTTTTTTTTCATCATACCCTGCCCGAAAGTACCAATTTCCTTTCCGGCACCGAATCGGAAAAGTGATATTTTCGGCCCGGGTATGGTGAAAAATAGTATACTCACCACGGGAGGAAATTTGGAAACCCAAACAAGTTTTTTCCTCCCTAGATGCGTAATATACTATTACACAATGTCTCGGTAAGATGTATACTTGCCAACTATTACCAGTACCTTATTTTAGAATACATCTTAATTAGATTTGAAAAATTGCCAATAACTTTTTTTGCTTCCTCCTAGAGGAAGCTTTGTGATAGTAATTTTTTGAGTTGTTGTAAAAACATGTTATAATGGTTTCCCG
>JAWWEQ010000027.1:21295611-21453605 GCA_035583055.1 Torymus tubicola
AATTTTACTAATTCAATAGTGGAAAACTTGTCCACTATGAAAATTAGTGGAATTTTTACTATTTCAACTTTAGAGAGCACGTACAAAGCAGGGCCGGTAAGTTTCCCGTCCTACGGGTACTAGCCTTTCGGCGTTATCTCGTGTTTCCGGTCTGTCTCGTCATTATTTTTAATTTATCAAACAGGCCCGAACGCGACAGATATATATTTCCATTAGACGGAAAAGATAGTATCATTACCTACCTAGAGGCGAAAAACCTCGCCTTAGGCTGGCCAATTTTTCTTATGTAGTGCGTATACTATTTTTCACCATCCCTAGACCAAAACCATACTACATTCGCGTTTTTTAAGCCTTTCGCACCCGGCTCCGCAACGCGAATTTGGTATTTTCAGGCCGGGTATGGTGAAAAATATACGCAACATGGGGATAAACAGGACCACCCCAGAGCAAATGTTTGCCACCCTCGCCTTCGACTTGGGTACTTACACGCATGCTCTGGACTGCCAAATCTTTACCTCCCTTATTGCATAATATACTATTACATCAGCAGAATATTCATTTTTAACTTATCTTCAATGAGTTTTTAGAAATCCAGATTTTTCATGTGCTTAACTCACAGCGTAGGTTTGTCAAAAGTTATGGGAGTGGCTACCGTAGCTTGAGTATCACGGTGGAGTAACGATTGTTTCTCAGAAACGTCAAAAGCAACAAAATCAAAATTGACGGCATAAATTAGCAACAACTTTCATAATAAATTATTTATTCATATAAATAAATAAATAAATAAATGTGATGATTAATTCCGGATATATTAAATGTTGCAACCACTATATACAGCGACCGGTTTTCCTTCTGACTTAATAGATCAAATAAAAAAATATCTGTAAAATGTTTAAAAAGCAAGACAATGATAGTTCGCCATTTCTTTTTTATTTTCAGAAATTATGAAGCTTACCTTTAGATTAACCTATAGCATTACTAAAACTATACAAATACATATTACCTCATTACGTTACTATATACACATTTTTGTATAAATCACATCTGATTCCAATGACGGAAAAAGTCTAAGCATACGCATCACTCTCCGCATTACCTCTACTATTCAGTTATATAGTATATACACATACACATAAATGAAGGGTGTCGCAACTCATAAATACGCTTATTTTCCTCTCACATGTCTTCGAGGGGCTACTCACATTGGAAATCACTTGAGCAGGCTAGGTTAAAATCAATTTCATATATGTGAAATCATTGAAATCACTATGAATCGCTAATCAACATTATGTGCAGAAAACAAAACTTTCTTTACTAGCACCTGTAACCTTTGAATCGTAAATTCATTTCGAGTTTTGACAAACGATATTCTAGGCGTTCTATAGACATTGCTTGCAAAAGGGCAAAATATTCGTTTCAGATGTTGGTCTCCTTTTTTTTATATATATACACAAAAGTAAAAGAAAAAGTTAGAAATCCGTACTTTCGTCTTTTTATCTGTATACATTAATGTAATAAATTGGCTCTTACATTGATCCTCTATAGTATATAACATACACATAATAAAAGTAAAAGAATCATCATTCAATAACTTTCATTTTAATTATAAAATAGTAGTTTTCGATACAGGGGGCGTAAAGGGATACTTCAACGATTTGTCACACTGAGCTCGACGTTTGATGGACTTTGCGTGTATTACTGGATTCTGAGAAATGCGAATGAAAACTCTAATTTTATTCTAATTTAATCAAGTGTACTCAATGTTTGATTAACTTTGTTGGTAATCGATATTACTGAATTCCCAAAGAAGCAAAGGAACTATTAAATTTTCTTCTTTTGTCGAGTGTATTTGATTATCTTTGTTGGTAATTGACAATGTCGAATTCCCGGATAAACAAAGGAAAGATCAAATTTTCTTCTTTTATCAAGTGCACTCAATATTTGATTGACTTTGTTGGTAATGGATAATGACAAATTCCCGGACAAGCAACGGAAAGTTCGAATTGTCTATACTCTTGAAACTCTATGAGAAAGAGATATTAACGGTCTTAAATATAAAAATATTTCTGGAAAAATTGTTGAGAAGCAGAAACATTTTGAATCATTTTTTTCTTCTATATCTTTAATTGTTAATATTTTCTCGAGGAATCAATATCGTCTCACAAACCAAAGATAAAATTGAAGCGTTTTTCGCTTACTTTTATAATTTTTTCTGTTCGTTTTTGTAAGATATCTGCAGAGTAATCACAGTGTGAAAAACTATTGTCCACTCTATTTATTTACTATGAAGCGTTAGAATAGGATGTTATGTAAATTTAAAGGGTAACTAAAAAAAGTAACAATTTTATATAGAATCAATTTAAATTGATTTCATTGTGATTCTTGCAATCATTTAAAATCGTCACGAAATCGATTCCCTTTTACAATTACTCTCACACCAATTTCTCAAGTGAGTAGCCCCTCACATGTCTTGCAAGTCACACTTGCCGTCATCATCTCGCACACTACTACTATACTACACGTCCACCCACCCACAAAGTTAGCTCCTCTCGCATCGTCGACACTTGTTCTGCATAACAAAATTACTAGGTCACACGTTTCCCGGAATAACAAAGGCATCCGGCGTCCACCCAACGTATATATATATACTATACGCAAAGGTATATATCTACATAGCCACATGTGCATATTAAAAAGCTTCAATAAAACCGTTAACAATTCAAAACCGTAAAAATTCCGGCTTCCAAACACAACCGGAACTATAAAACGCATTCGTATACCATCAGTCAACCTATATATCGATTCCCGATGGAATGTCAAAACATACACGCGAGTGCGCGCATGCAAGTGAAAATACCTCTACGTTCTGAATCTGACGCAACCCCAACCCTTATTCTCCCCCTAATCCATTACATAAACTCCCATTGCGACCGTACAATTTCTCCACAATCATATTAATCTGGCAGGAGAGGACACCTTGGACGCGCGAACCGTAAATGAAATTCTCAAACTGTGTGTATGTGTGTGTGTGTTTATAGTGTGTGCCTCTCTCTCTCTCTCTCTTTCTCTCTAGAGAGAGACCATCACCATCGTCGTCGAGACATGCCCACAGACACACACGCACGTATACACCAACCGCTAGACTTCAAATAGCGCGCGACATCTCCATTCTTCAAAAGCCAGGGCGCGTCGTCGCCCGGTATGTTTACATAATCGTGTACACGTGTGTCTGTGTGTATAATGTATATATCACAAGCCCTTTTGTTACATACATCACGTGTTTTACAAAGGCACGCGCGACGTTCTCTGTCTACTCGCTCGCTTTTTATGCGACTTGTGTGTTATATATACATATATTATCTAACAACTCGCTTTTTCAAATCTTACGATCTCTTTCTACCTACTAAATGTTACAATCATAGCAATCGTGACGGCTACTGGTGTGCACGTGCGCTTCTTATCTATATACGCAGTCGCATCGCGGCTTATATATGTAGAGAGGAAAAGGGAATTCCCAGAGCGTGGATATTCGCGGATGTGGCATATAATTTCTTGTGAATATTATGGTGTATAGAATGGAGTGTAAGCGTTAAATGTGACTAGATGGTAATAGCGACGTGTGCATTATATTGCGGATGAAAATCGTGTATTAAAGGGTGGAAGTTGAAAGAATCAAATTTATATATGCGGAGAGGGTGGAAGTGGCGCGTCTTGGATGAATGGAGTTTGTTAGGAATGAAAAAACACGTGTATGTATATAGGCAATTCTTAATTGAAAGGGGGGCTGAAAGATTTGAGATCTTGCGAGATCAGTATTTTTCCTGTCCCATGGTTTGAATTATTGGTTTTCAATGTACATTGTAATTCCGCGCAAATATGGTATTAAATATTATAAGATTATATATCATTATTATACAAGACACAACAATTATCTTTACACATGCGCAGGTAACTTTATCCACTTGATCCTAATTACAATAACAATTAATTACAACATACTTATATATATATATATCTCACCCTCCTCGTAATCACCCCAAAAAATCTTCTACCCAACTTCCACCCTATCACACTTACACGGCTTTCTCACCAATACTACCCTAAACAATGAGAATGGAAAATTAAAGTAAAAAGAAAAAATTTCGCTCTCCGAACGTCGGGACGCAGTGTATAAGAACCGGGTCGTCGCTCTCTCTCTCCCTCACCCTCTCGCCGCGTGGGAGAACCGCGCGACAACTTTGATCTTGCACGCGCGCGCGTGGTTTTCAACAAGAAAGAGAAAAAAAACGCGGTAGAAGAAAGAAAATCGCTGTGTTGGCCCAGTTATATAGCAAGATGGTAAGAGTCGTGAAAAATCCACTGCGCAGGTATGCGTCACGCGCACGAAACGAGTGTATTATTTGTATATATAAGTCAAAGGGAAAATCGAAGAGCATAATATGATGCAAACGTTGCATTTAAGGGTTGAGGTAGTTGATATCTGAGGTATGGAAGAGGATGTAACCGTCTTATCGTCGTTTGTTTTAATGAGAATGAAATTGATTTCCTATCTTAAAGAAATGATGGATTTGTTGGGTTACAAAAACAAAAGTGGCACGCGAAGCGCGCTTAGAGATGACTAGTATATAATAAAAATACTAATTATTTCTTTTGTACACTTAACCGCAACGACTATGTATTTTAATACCTATAGCAAAAAAGAAAAATATATATTTAATATTTCAATAATTTCGTTGCAATATAAGATATAATACTACCATATTCGGACGACTGCGTTTTATTAAAGACTTATTTTCCTATTATACCGTCATCAACGAACAAAGGTCGATTCCACGAACTTTACATAAAAGCCCGGCAATAGAATTTTCTCTACAACATAACTATAACAATCCCAAAAACTTAACCTAAAACTCCTCCAATAAAATCAAAACAATTCCTTCGACCACAACTGGCAAACCAATATGAGACACATAGCTACACATAGACCGAAGGACTATATAGGGCTAAAGATAGAAATCGCCCTCTCACTTGAGAGAGAGGATGCGAGCGCTTGCCCCTTAAGTATACTGCGTTGCAAGTTGGCACGAGTGCATGCGGTTGCACGCGTCCTACTACTCTCTCTCTCTCTCTCTCTCTCTTTGCGACCACTTATAAAGGCTAAGAGGGCACTTGCTTTAATCTACTGCACGCGCGCGCGCGGTGATATGTGCCTACTACCTACAATTATGTGAGCCCGCACGCGATATCGACGACATCAATAAAGGAGGTCCGAAATCAATGTATAAAGAGAAACATATTGTTCATATATTTTCCAAGAAAATGCTTTTATATGCTAAGCTAGAGATTTTCGAGGAAACGCCTAAAGAAAAATAACAACAACAACAATATAGGTGGCATGATTTCGAGAACTTGAACTGCTGTGCAGAATTGTAGAGAGATGAAAACATTAAGTATTGCGTATCATTTTGGACTCCAATATATTATATACTTCTAACGCGACTGGACGTTTGTATCCGCAGTGCCTAATATACCATATATCTAGAATGATCACAAGTATATATTTAATATTATACTAATAGCATAAATAGAGAATATTTTGCACACGAACATTCTTTCAACATAATGGCCGAAAGTGCAAATCCATCATAAAAATATACATAGTTTAAAAGCAACGGTTTGTTTCTCAAAAGTGATGTATATTATTATCTTTTCAAAATATACGAGAATGTTCTATAGAGTTCTATAGATAATATATAAGGATAATATGTAAGTATATAAAGTATTATCAAAGCCTGCTATTCTGGACCTCATCCTATATTCTCTCTATTCTTTCTCACTCTCGCGCGCGGGAAAATTTAAATCTCGCTAATACCTTCCATTCCCGCGAGCGTCGCCACGATCCCATAATCCGCGCAACCGATAACAACGGTCACTTACATTACGACTTAACTATATATACATATTAACATATATATCTACTATACGACACTACCATCGCCAATCGCCATCCGCTTCCGCGACTTGAAATAATATATAGGTATATATGAATATCGCGACGAATAGGCGCGACGAGGTCTTTGCAGCGCAGAGTTTGGCGCATCTCACGCGCGCTCGGTGCCCGAAGGCGACTGCTGCTCCTGCACATAGTTATATACATCATATACATATATAACTACCTACACATATATACATATACATCGTCGCAGGTAGAGAGACATATCACCTCGTCTCCGCGCGCAGTGAGCAGCGTCGCCGCCGAATTCGGAGAGAAAGGAAGTGTGTGGAAAAAAAAAGTTGGACTGTCCGTCGTGCTTGCGTGCGCGTGCATATAGCAGAATCACATCGCGCGTGGTTCCGTACGCACATACGCGGATATATATATATATTACACGCAGAAGAAGAAGAACATCGTGAATCGAGTGATTGCTAGAAGTGCTGTGCACTACGATTAACCACATACAATCATGGCAGACGAGGTGATAAACGTGGACGCGGAACCCATCAGCGTCACTCCAACCGAAGCTAAACCCGACATCTTCAGCCCTGAACAGTGAGTATATATATATGTATGGTTGGTTATATGCATATATGTATAGGTATATACGCTTTGTTCACGAAGGAATATGTAGGCTGATATATATGGGGGGAGAAGGGCAAAGAAACATGGAGACGTACGTCACGGTTCTGCAATGTTCTTTGATGATATACGGATGGAGAGTCGTGTATATATAGAGAAAAAAATCATGGGTCAATGTACCTACGTAACGCACGCTGCATAGCGCAACGCTTTATTTTCGCGCATTTCACCTGTCAAGCAGCTCGCAACTCTCCATTGTTCTGCTCTTTTCTCTCTGTGAGCTTTTCCACGGGGGATGGTCTATTATTACGGTTGGCTGTTCGCGCGGCGCGTGTGGTGCGACCGCAGCGGCGGTGCAGGCTCGCTTGATATTTTCGTGGTTTGGGCTAAATTTTCGGTATAAGTGTGCGTGCGTAAAGTAAGCACTTCGCGAAAGAGAGAAAGACCCGGCGGCAGTCCCACATCTTTCAGTCTGAATCATACTTTGAAAGAGAGAGAGAGAGAGGGAGAGTAGGTGAGCCCAGAGGCATTGTTTTTCGTGCTCTCACTGATTCTTTGTTATATATATCGATACGAAGGTCGTGCCAAAGGAGATCTGCTACTTTATTTGACAATTATTTAGCAAGACTCTTACATGCTGGGTGTAATATCATAGTAACAATTGCAAGAATGGCACCAGCACCCGTTACTGGTCAGTTCTTCATTGCATCGTAAGTTGCCAATAGATAGGAAGTTCTTGATGACCTACGCATTTTTTTAAATCTACTTGGCTATGCGCTAGTTGATATGTATGAGGAGGTCTATGCATACCAATTATGATAGATAGAAAAGAAGTGTAACAAAATACGTGTCTTTCTGATGTTTTAGGTTGGCAGAGTATAAGAAGGAAGAGGCTAATCAGCTGTACGTTGCAAAGCAATACAAACAGGCTTTAGTAGGTTACAATGAAGTTATTGGTGAGTAATGGATGCAGCTGTGGCTTTTGTAATTGTGACTTTGGATACTGACGTGTGTGCTTTTATTTCAGAACTATGCCCTAACACTGCCAGATATTATAGTAACCGGTGTGCTTGTTACATGATGTTATCACAGTATAGAGATGCTCTCAAAGATGCCAAGAAATGTATTGAACTAGATCCTACATTCGTTAAGGTAATAATGGTTTGTTTATAGTAAGAGCTATTAAAAAATAATTCTAATTATTAATTAACTGTATCTTTCAGGCTTACACGCGCCTTATTAAGTGCTCTCTAATGCTGGGAGATGTGGTTGAAGCAGAGACTGTAGTAGCTAAATTAGAACTGATAGACCCTTCGAAACAATCCATTATGTCAGAATTGAATGATCTTGCTACCCTAAGAAGATTTTTAAAAGAAGGAGAATTGGCTTATGAAGCTAAGGATTACCGCAAAGTTGTTTATTGTATGGATCGTTGTATTCAAGTTAGCCCATACTGTTATAGATATAGAATTACAAAAGCCGAATGCTTAGCGTATTTAGGCAGATACTCAGAAGCAGAAATGGGTGCAAAGTTAGTTTTTAATAATTATGTTAAAATTACAAATTTAATAAGAATAGCAGTGTAATTGTACCATTTTTTCTTTAGTGACGTTCTTCACACAGACAAACAAAATGCCGATGCCATATACGTTAGAGGGACCTGTTTATACTACCAAGATAATATTGATCAAGCATTTAAACACTTCCAACAAGTGTTACGCCTTGCTCCTGACCACAAAAAAGCCTTGGGTATATACAAGGTATGTTATCTAAAATGTAGACCACATTTATCTTTAGCAACTTAATTCTTGCTTTCCCTCCTGTGCCACTATTTCTAGTCCCAATTAACGATTATTAATTATGTGTAAAAAAATTTTTTTAAAAATTACATGATTGAAAAGATGAACGGAAGATGAAAGTTGTGAGAGCAAACCTTCTATTTAGGAATGTAAGTACTACTTTGTGGAAAAGTTGTGAACAGCTTGCAGCTCTCTTAATAGCTCTACCTCTAATCAATGTAATTAGATAAGAAGAAGCTATGAATTATCTAAAACCAACCAATTTTTTTTAACATAGGTGTTTAACACGAAATAACATTAAATAGTTTTTTGCTTTCTATAAAAATATCTTTAAATTTATTTCAACATTTATATTGATTTTTCAAAAATATATTAATCTAACATGATCAAGTATGAGAAATTTAATTTATTTATAACACTTTATATATTATTAACATTAAATATTTTTAAAGAAACTTTGAAGTACACTAGCATCTTAATATTTTAACTATTATAAATGTAACATCTATTATGGTTTTATTTTAGAAAGCAAAATTATTAAAACAAAAGAAAGAAGAAGGAAATGCTGCTTTTAAAGCAGAACGATACCAAGAAGCTTATACTCTCTATACTGAAGCATTACTTGTAGATCCTTTAAATAATAAAGCCAATGCTAAATTACATTTCAATAAAGCAACAGTAGCAGCAAAGGTAATGATTTATAAACAGTACAATTATTTAAAAAACATACTTAGTATATTTAATCATTTAATACAACTTTTTCCCAACAGCTGAAGAAATTGGCAGAATCAGTTTCAGAATGTAACGAGGCGTTAAAATTAGATGAAAACTATCTTAAAGCTATTTTAAGAAGGGCAGCTTGCTACATGGAACTCCAAGAATATGAAGAGGCAGTACGCGACTACGAGAAAGCATGGAAAATGGACAAAAGCAGAGGTAAGTGGGGCATTAGAAAATTATCTGCGTTTTAAAATAAAAAGAAAAGGAAAATTAATAGATTTATTGTTTTTTCAGACAACAAGCGATTACTTTACGAAGCAAAAATGGCACTGAAAAGATCGGAAAGAAAAGATTACTATAAAATTCTTGGAATTGACCGAACTGCTTCAACAGATGACATCAAAAAAGCTTACAGAAAGAGAGCTATGGTTCACCATCCAGGTAAAATTGCAATTTACTACTTTCCGAAGATGATATATTTTGTTATATTAATTCAGTAATAATAAATTACGAATAAAAATATGGAGGGTAGTCAAATTAACTATATAATAAATTACGTATTTCTTAAACAGATCGACATGCAAATGCCTCTGACGGAGAAAAGAAAGAGCAAGAAAAGAAATTCAAAGAAGTAGGAGAAGCATACGGCATTTTATCCGACCCTAAAAAACGTTCCCGGTATGACAGCGGTCATGATTTAGATGAGTCTGATTACAGTTTCAATGGTAAAATTATAAACTTACTCCTTACCGTCATAATTATTTTATTAAACAAATTTTTATATCTATTTCATGCAATTTTCAGATATGGATAATACTATGTTCCAAGCATTCTTCGACAATTCATTTGCAGATAGCGACAGAAGTTTTAGATTTCAATATGTCTGATCTTCCAACTCACTTGTAGATCATATCATATGATTATATTGATTGTATATTAGAAGATATCCCATTACCTTCATACGCTAGTTAACGAACTTCAAACGCAAAAATCATTGTTCTAAAGAAAAATATAAAATGGAAAAGTCTTTAAGCTTATACTAAAACCTATTGTCGAAAATTGATTTCTTGCTTCCTCATAGATATAACTAAAAATCGAAACGATTTGATGAAAAAAAACAGGAAAATATACATTTCTCAAAGTGATGAAATAAGTAAGAAATATTACTTTGACTTTCACATTGTGTTCAATAACTATTATTTATATCTCCCATAAGACTTGTACAATGTGCGAAACTAACTTTTTTTTTTACTTTGAAATTATTAAGTGCTTAACTTCGTAAATGTAAATAAAATTTTTATTTTTTATAATCGTTCTCTATAAGGAAGCAAAATGTAATATAATATATCGCTGTATTCATGTGAGTAAAGCATAAAGTAAGTTGCAATCACTGAGTGTAGACGATTTATATGATCGCCGATACGATATGTTTAAATTATTATATATAGGCAACATAAGACTTCTCGAAAGCATGTAAGCTGTTAAATAAAAATACCCCTTTTTACTTTGACGTATTGAGACTCAAGTTTTGAGAGTTGATTAGAGTAGTATCAATAAGTTTCATGTTAAAGAAAAAAATCTTAATATAAAAGAAAATAAATTTACGAAAGATTTCTCAAAAAAGTGCATTCTTTATTTATTTTACTTAAAATCTCATTCAAGTAGTTATAGTCTTTTATGTACAAAAAAAAATCCACCAAATGCTCAGGTACGAGGAAACTGCTCAAATGTCAGTCATCGTAATCACCATCAGTTAAGGATTGTTATTGGGCGTTCCTCCTTTCGACGATTCATGGTGGTTGGAATTCTGCTTCTTCGAATATCTGTAAATCATATTTCAACATTAAAGACTGAACAAACATTTTAAAATAAACTTTAATTGAAATATGACAAAACGCATCGATCGCCAATAAGTATTGAACTTCGGTAAAAAAAAAAATGTTTTCATTTTCTCTTTCCAAAGTTTTCTCAATTTACAAATTACTGGTGTAGTCCTGATTGATCAACACACGCATTCACACCATTTATTCCAGGCATAAAATGTGACTTGAAAATAAAGAAAACAGAAACTTCAAAAATGACGTACTTATATAATATTTATTATAATCTTAAAGTTCATATAATTCATTATATTTTTGTTGTAAAAAAATCTATATATATATATAATCACATAAGTTACTGTGCATCGAGTTAAAGCAATTATATGATATAATATGTATTAAAGAAAAGTCCAAGAGTCACATTCCATGTTCAAAGCTTTGGCTCACCTATTTAATAATCATTGTTCACTCTCCGCACGGACTCGACATCATCATCCAGCCCATCAGTCAGAAACGATCCCCACAACTTGCAGTCTCTTCATCCAAAGACAGTCCTCAAGCCGAACGACGATCATCCCATATAAACGCATTAAAAGTAACATAAAAATGTCTTACCAGTGTTTGAAAAAAAACCAGTCAATGCATACCATGGATTTATTCATGTACCAGTGGATAATTAACTGAAGAAAATTAAGTCGAGCTATATACGTGTCTTAAAGTTTGTTAATTAAAAGTTGAACAACGATACAAGAAAAAATATCGTAATATATATAAAAAAAGAAAATTAAAAAAATCATAAAATATAAATTTTGAAAAGAAAGCAAAGAAAAAACAAACTAGTCTATTAATAGCGTCAGCTAAAAAAAAAAGAAGAAAACTGGGATACAACAAGGGGAAAAAAAACTTTATGAACAAGGAAAACTAAACTAAGTTATCAATAGAACTATTCGTATATTTTATGTTCGTATTTTAGATTTATCTGTGAATATTGAAGTCTAAATGTTGTCGTTCGCCATCGAATAAATGAAAAGAATGTGTCCAAAATCAGATACACCCTCATTAACCACCAAAAAAAAGTCGAAGCAATCAAACAAAAAAAGAAACAAAAAAAAACCTTATAAAAAGCATTCACGCAGAAGACGGAAAATAAAAGTCAGTACGAGAAATGAAAAAACGTGCGCCATCCATTGCATATATAACTTTATTTCTTTTTTTTATTATTCATTTATTCCAGAACATCAAAAGTATATTATATACTAAAAATTAAGAACACTCCACCTCGAAGGACTCGCAGCTTGAAGTTGGACACACACCTTTTCGGCAATAAATATACAATCTTTCTCATAATTTTCTCCATTATATTCGTTCTGCTCTCTTATCGATTAAATCGTTATTAATGTTTTTTTTTTCTTTTATTCTCTTCATTCCGGTCACTCTCCGCACACAGACTTGCTCCTTCGACTGAACATATGGAATTATTTGTACCTTGATTGTTCATTGTGAGTTTATTTTATGTATAATTAGTCGTCCGAACGTGAGGGGGTAGGAAAAGAAGCGTCGTTGTTACAAACGGTTATTATTATTATTATTATGCACAAGAGAAATAAAAATCATGTATGGTGAATATATATAAAGGCGCTCTGTGAAAGTATATAACGAAACTCAAAGGAGATGCTGTCTATATATACGCAACGAAATCTTGTATCTTCTCCCTTAAGTGGGGAACAAAAAAAAACAGTCAAATTAAATTAAAAAAAAAAGAGACAAAACAATGGTAACCTGGAATAATGTGAGAATAATATACAATGATGTCATATATATCTCGAGAAACTACGAAATTACACGGTGTGAAAAAACACTCAACGGTCATTTTATTTTTAATTTAATCTTTATTACATTCCTTTTTTTCATATACCACCATAAAGTATCTGCTTGTCGATAATAAATAATGTGTGAGTGTGTGTCTCGATTATTTCGTTAAATCTTTGTTTTTTTTTTTCTCCCATCAAAGGACTCTCGTGCGTAGCAAAACGAACATCATCAGCAGCATCAAGGTGATTTTTTTTTTTAAATTTTCTTGAATTTCAGTTTTAAATGTTTCTTATTTTTTTTCTTATGCAAATGGGTCATTGAGATTGTGAGAGAGAAGAGCTCGATTCCTTGGTTTTATTATTATTTCCTCTTTATTTCCTTTTTTTTTAGTTAAGCGCATTTCCATAGTTTATTAACCGACATCCCCACCCCTGACATTCGCTTATTATGTACAATGTTTGTTCTCTTTCGTGCGTCGTACAAGATTCATCTTATATTACAGAACTATACGAAGATTCTACAAAAAAAAAATCGACGAAACGATTTTTCTTTTTTTTTATTCTTCCACATTCCCTTTCGTGACACACTAACTCATTCTCGTTTTCTCCTTGTAGGGGGATTGTTTTGCATTATTTTTGCGTGCGGTTACACTCGTCTCATTAAAAAATCTCTCTTTTTTTTCCTAGTTTGCTTTTTTTTTTGTTGAAGTAAGGTAACGCCACAAAGAGTCCCACCATATATCCCCGTTGCGCAATGTATGATGATCTTTCAGCTGCGTGTGTCATAGAAACTTTTCGGTCAACAATCGTATTTTATTATTACGCTTGGTAATTAATTTTCTTCTATTCTTGTGTTTTCTTATTTTTTATACAATGGCAAGATCTCCGACTTTTCAAGAGCAGTCTTCAAAGAGCTGGTATATTTTTTTTTAATTGAGTTTTTTTTGTATGTATTTCTCATTCTTTTACTCATTAATAAAAAAACAAACAAACTCGTAACATTCTCGATTAATACAGCACGCATCTTTTTTTTTACTTTTTATCAATAAGTAATCTTTCGTATTATTTTTACTTTTTTTTTTAATCATCAGTTTACGTATTCATCCACGGTGGATCCGCAGATCCCGCAATCTCATCATATCAGCATATCATCAAACTTATACGTTAAAAATCATTCACTGACTGTATTTACAAATTCCTCACGATCGCTTCCAAATCGCTTTAGCAAGGCAATATCGTTCATCTTTTTCTCATATTTTCACCATTAAGCATTATATCGTCATTATATCATCAACAAAGATTTATTCTCTTTTGAGGTTTATTTATCCACTTTTGTTCACGCTATAATCCTAACTTTAATCTATAGAGACTGTGGTTAAATACTCAAGGCATGTTTTCACGCTATTTTTTTTTAATACTCAACTGAACTTTCGCGAGCGATTCAGTGCACTTTTATGTTTTATTTTTTTTTTAATTATTTTGTTCACTCGTTTGCTTTTTTTTGTTTGTTCTGTTATAATAGAGAATCCAGCTTATATTGACCTTTTAGATTCGGACTTAATAGAAAATGCAGTTTTTCAACAATATAGTTATATGGCGATATCTTTTTTATTTTTATACGTAAGATTAAATCTCGTAAAAGCAACGCGTTTAAGGCATGAAAAGTTTTGTATATTTGTTTCTCTTGCACTGGATTCCCTGTTTTTTTGTTTGTCGTTAAAAAAATGATTTTTATCGATTATCGTGTAAACGGTTTGGAAGAGACCGAGTGTTTTTAATGATAGCTTTTTGTTTCTTTTATCTCATCGTAAAATGACTTTATTTTTTTTTTTAATGATCCATAAAGAGTTTTCTTTCCCTCTTAAGCTACAGTCTTTGTCTATGATCATCGGGCTGTGTCACGATTTTTTAAATAGCTTTTATTTAACTTTAGTTTTTTTTAATCTTTACAAACTAACTTTCTCTCTTGTCCTTTGTTTGTGTACAAAACATTCGATCATCTGCTCTCAGACCCTATTTCCAAGTGGGAAAAGTTCAAACGCACATTAAGTTTTTTTTTTTGTTAATTATTAGTTTTTTTTTCTCATTTTGTTCATCGGATAACTGTGTCACACTCATGAAAGTATCAACATAATGCACCCCAACCTTTTGTAATCATCATCATCATCTCGTTTTCTCGTACTCTTGAATCAAACGACCATCCCTTTCTCTCGCGCGCGCTTTCTCTCTCGCTCTCTCGCTCTCTCTCTCCCTTTCTCTCTCGCGCTCCCTCTCTCGTTTTCTGCTGCATTTGCCATATCATTCAATACAATATATATAATACGATAGAGCATCAATAATATCAAATACAACTACACTTTTACTTTGTTTTACTTCTTTTATTTCAATAATAGGTAATATTTTTTATCTTATTTATTTCATTTCTCTATAATGTTTTATCTGTACTTGCGACGTTTGCGAGCAGAGCTTTTTTCATTAATTATTATTATTATTATTATTATTATTATTATTATAATTGTTATTATTATTTCGTCGGTGCTTTCCCGTCGTTCAAAAGTCTGTCTCGCCTAGAATTCATTTAATAAGTTCTTTCCTCTTTATACTCCCATTCCTTTTTTTCCATTTTTATTTTTTAATATACGATGAGCTTCAGTTATTTAGTTTTTATTTTTTCACACAGACACATCCACACAGAAGCACGAGCAATGGTATTATATTTATATATATAATTATCAATTCAGTCTCTGGTATCAAAAGAACCATCCGATCATACCCCCGAGATGTGACCCCAGGGGTTTTATTTTCTCTTGTACACCAATCACTAAGGTTTGTTTTTTTTCCTAAGTCTTCGATTATAATGCCTCGAAGACTGCATCGAGAGAAAGAAAAACGTGAACGAGTTCGTTTTTTTTAATCTACAAAGGTAAATACATTTAATATTAACGTAGCCCATTTTGCTATATATATATGACGCGCTATCAATAAATATAGGCGTGTCTCGGGTTGTCGTTCCGATTTTCTTCCCAAGCAATTATGAAAGTTCGTTAAAAAACTGCATTTCTTCATTCTATATAACGCGCGTCAAGAATCTCACACACAATTGCTATTTAATCGGCTAAAATTGCTTTTTTCTCTGCTTATCGTCATAAAATGTAAATAAAATTAATTTCTCTATAAATCTCGTCGCCAAATCGTTTAACAATCAATCAATGTACAAATCAGCAATTTTTTATCAACTTTCATATCATTAGTTTCTTTCTTTTTTTCTTTGCATCATTATCATCATCATCATCTACTTTTCAACAGAGTGAAAACATCAAAATTTACATTTAAGTAGTTCACACAACAATTATACAATAAATATCTCTACACATTTGCTACGTAAATACGTTTAAAAATAATAATGATAAAATGAAAAAGAAAAAAAAAATTAGCTCAAGTGAAATACACCCGTACGTATCCATCTCAAGTGGCTGTTTTTCTTTCTCTCTGTATATTATAAACGTAGACATATTCCATCTCTTTCTCTTCTTCTCTTTCTCTCATCTCGCTCTTAGCAAACAGATGACGGGCCACAAATATCGCTCATATATTCACAGTCCCTCTCTCAACATATCACCTCGTTCAAACACATAAGAGACGCCAGAGCATCGCGAAGCAGTTTTCATTTCATTATTTTGTACGACAAAATGCTAGGTAATGTGTGGATGCTGAGAGATACAAACAATTTCTTTTATGTATGTATGTATCTCTCTGTCATTCTGAAATTTTATTATGTTTCATCAAGAATATAAATATTTTATTTTATTTGTTTGTTATTTTTTTTTTCAGTTACGTTTCGCGTGTCTGTTATATTGACTATACAAAATTCACCATATAATCATCACGATTCTGCGCAAACTCATCTCGTTCGTACCGACGCTCATGTATTTAGTCAAGAGTTATACACCACAGGTGTGCAATAATGCAAATATAAGAATCACTCTTTCTCTCACGGCGGATCTTTTTCTTTCACACCCAACAGATGCACACGACAAAGAAAAGCCGCAAAATCCATATCGAGCTTTCTGATAGACGAGTGAAATGAAGAAGTTTAAAAGCACAGAAGATAAGTCAACCGTGGACAAGTAGGATTGTGGAGAAAAGTAAAATGAAGCAAAAGTAAAATGATGAAAAGGAAGTCGAACGATTTCCAAGAAATCATCGATTATGTCACTTAAATCGAATATATGTCGCTCTCTCTCTGCGCGATGAACTCTGAGAAGCGTAATCGAAGATATACATATAGTAAATCGCGCGCACTCGTGTGTATGTGTGTGTACATACCCTTTTATCAATGATCGAAAGTTTCAAGATTCCCTAACACCCTTTTTCTTTTTTATTTACCCCCTCCCACAATCGATGGATGGATTTCTCGCTCAACAACACACGGCAACACTCCTCGAAACATCATCATTATCATGAAAGCATCTGACGTGTCTGTACCTGTCAGTAGAAATTCGACAGTATGTTGTATGGTACCTATGTATATATACATAGATAAACCAATAGTGTACTTGTGTCTCTACGATATTGCACTATGGATATATATAGGCTTTGAACTCGACGCAGAGTAGTAGTAACATGTATTTATGTGATAGAAGAATCTCAGGTTTATAGAAGATCTCTCTGTTTCCTTTACTTTCAGGTACAGGCTATGTTATGTATATAAAAAATGTATTCAAAGACAAAACCGAGGTGGAATTGTTTTATGTATTTATTTTTCTTTTTTTTTATTATGTGTGTATGTGTGTGTAAGATGTCTCTCGAATTTCTTTCATATACTTTATTGTTTTTGTTAACGCTTTGAACGCGCGAGTATCAACAGTTTTGCGAAATCGGAAAAGCCGCCCACCCGACGGTTTGTTTTTCTTATTTGTTGTTGTTGCTTTTATTTAATTGGCTTAAAAACCCTTGCTTCACTTAGTGATTAGAGCTATCTCGAGTTCTCCGACTACCGAAGAGCCTACAAGTGTTAAAACTTATTTTTTTTTTTTGCTTAGAGCTTGCGACTCGCATCCGCTAAGTGCGCGACGGAGCGTGAAAACTACTAATTAGTGTTGGTGTGGTTATATAGAATAATAATAAATTTTTCCTCCTCGACAATTGTGCTAAACTCGATTATTTCTTTTTTCTTTTATCCTTATTATTCAAGTTTCAAAAGTTTAATTATTAGCGTGTATAGAATAGAAAAGACAGTTTGCAATCGTCTTCGTTTATTTTTTATTTTTATTATATTTTTCTTTATTATTCTTTCCTTTATTAAGTGTAAATATCGAGCTGACCGAACTTCCATGGAAAGACACATTACATCTATATAAACACATTACATCGTTTTTTTTTTTTTTAAATATTATTATGTTTCGTTAACAGGGTGCCAACGGTTAAGAAAGAATCAAAGTGTGTGTCAAAAGTATGTGTATGTAATAGAATAAAAAAAATGTCGAAAGTTGATTGTTTTCCTTTTTTTTTATTATTTTAAAAACGGATTTAACATTAGTCAAGACAAAATGAAAATCTCTTATTGCGTACAAGCTAAAAAAGAATCAAGGTATAATTAAATATTAAGTTCATCAATGTCAATCCACCGAGACTGGTTGTGTCGCGAGTGTAAGTTAAATGACGATTAATAATGAAAAAATTCATTAATTTTTTTATTATTATTATTATTTTTACTCACTCACGATAAAGATAAGACCTGGTTTCTAATAAAGCCCCACCAAGGATCGATACTTGCATGTGTTATTATTATTTTTTTGTCTTTTTTGTTATCTTTAATATGATATAAATGAAAATTCATGTTTACCAACTAACGATGAAAGATTACTACATCTAAATATACTTAAACATCTAAAGTTACACTCTCCACTCTATATGCTGGTATTTTCTCTGCCGCATCGTTTCTCTCAACAGAACATGTTCATCCCTCTCTTTCTCTCGCTCTTCCTCTCATACTTACGATGTGGAAAATCTTTCTCTCTTTATCCGCCCTTGCGTCTCTCTCTCTCGCTCTCTCACGCTCGTTATTTTCACGTTTGTATCATCAGTTCACGTTCACTCTCTCGTTCTCTTTGACTTTGTCTTTAGGTTACTTTTCGTTCTCTCGACCCTTTCTCTCCTGCCCGCAATCTCTCGCTTTCTCTCTCTTACTCTCGTTCTCTCTTTCTCTCTCGTTCGTCTCAGCATTTACTTTAATAAACTATTTGCTTTTACAATTCATTCATCTATATAGTCACCTATATAGTTTAATCTTAGTTTTATCATTTTTTTTCTCATCTCATTGTAATAAATAACTATTCTCAAATACGGCTGAAGTATTAAATATATCAAACACACTGCAATAAACTTTCAATAAAATGAAGTGTATACACGCTGCGTTACTCTTATTCATCATTTTTGTTTTTTTTTCTCATCATCAAGCTTTCCGCATTTCTCAATAACATTAGAAGTATATCGCGTCGCGTATATTCGTCGCGCACTTCGATTCTGCACATTCATAAATTTGTCATTTTAACCGTTTACAATAATTATACTCGTTTTATCATTATTATTACTATTACTTCCAGGCATTAGGTTTAATCCCTATCTTACGTCTTTTTGTTCTCGATATCGTTATTTTTTTTCCTTTGCATTCCTTTATAGTTAATTAATTAAAACGGTCACAGCGCTCGCATTATACAAGTAATAAACCTAATAAATTTCCGACGTGCGCGTCTCGAAACTTTTGCCTGCGTTCATATTATTACTCAACGATCCGTATTTTTTTTTTTAATCTTACTCAACTGTATTTTCGCTCGTATTTTATTTTTGTCATTCATCTATTTTGCAATTAAACTATTCGTCAGTTATTACTTTTTCTTTGATATATTATTCATAAATATACTGTTTCAAACGTTTACTACAATCGCTTTAGAGAAATTGTGCTGCGGAAAATTCGTCAAAAGCCAATGTCAAACAATATAAGAGAGAGAGTGTCGTGTTTTATTCATCATTATACTTGTTTCATTACTTTTGTTTTTTTTTCTTTCATCTCGTGTAAATATACGACGTGTGAGCTCAGGGATTGATTAAAGGGTGTCAATAGTGTGTACGTGTATATAAGTGTAAGTGTATAAGTGTCATATACGATCGTGGCGTCGCGCGATCGCAGGTCTAGCGCGGGTCTTCTTGTACAAGGAAATAAAGAAAGCAGTATATTACAGTATACGGCTACAGAGAATGAAAAACGTAAAAAAAAATATGGTAATTGTCACGGTAAAGGCCAACGCGTGCATACCAGTCGAGCGACCGCGTCTCCATATCATATATATATCATCGTCTTAATCATCCAATATACATATATAAGGTAATCATCATCATATCATCATAATCATCCGAAAACAAATTAACAATCATGCAGTCACTCAATTTATACAATTACAATTATAAAGATTCACCTCTCTCGCGCGCGCTCTAATATATACGAACGTAAGAAGAAAGCTAAAATCGACGGGTAGAGATGTGTATACATATATATATATAATATACACACACGAAGTTTACACACATAAGAAAAGAAAAAAAAATACGTCATTCGGCGACGGGTCGTGTCGGCCATTTATCGTTTTGTTTATGGTATGCACGCGCGCACTGAAAATGATAATAAAACGATAAAGCGCAATTCTATACGCTTGAATAGTGATTGGATAAAAGACAAAAATAAAAAGAAAATAAAAAAAAAATAATAAAAAAAAAGAAACCTGCGATGACACACGTAGAGAGAAGAAGATCCGTGCTAGGGAGCTCGCGACGACGAGGTCGCAGCAGCAGCAGCAGTAGGGCTCACCGCGGCGGAGAGTTTGTCATCAAATCATGCACAACCATTACAGCTTTTTTTAATCGATATAATAAAACGGCGACAAACTCTCCGTGCTACAACGCCGTGAGCGAGAAGCGTCTACGCCTGGCCCCCGTCGTTGAGCAGCTGCTGCTGTCCCCGCTGTTGTTGCTGCTGCTACTGCTGCTGCGCCTCACTGCCGTCGGCGTCTCGCGTCGTCGCCACGACCTCGGCGTTGTTAGCGTCGGGACTCAGGGACCGGGCCCGCCTTTTACGAGTAGACTCAGAGTCCCTGCGGAATTTACTCGTACTTAAGAAATGTATTCGACTTGGGCTCGCGCTGTCCCGGGTGGTTCTGCCAGGCGCCTTGCGACGCGTTGGGGTTGTTGGGTCCGCCTGGTCCACCGCTGCCTGGATTACCCGCGTTGCCGTCGCCGCCGCCGCCGCCACCGCCACCACCGCCTTGACTCATCCAGCTGAGGAAGCCCGAGTTGCCGCTATTGCCGATGCTGTTGTTGCCCGAGGGCGGCTGTCCCGGTGGTCCCGGCTGGTTGCTGTAGCCCTGGTCGTTTCCCTGGTTCTGGAGATTGCCGATGAGGCCCCAGGAGGCCTGGTTGAGCGCCGCCGCGACCAGAGCGGGATTCATGGGTAGGGCCGAGAGGTTAAGGCCGCCCATCGCCAAGGGGTTGGACATCCCGCCGCCCTGGCCGCCACCGTTGTTCTGGCCCGTGATGCCCAGCGCCTGGAGATTGGGCATGTCGAGGTTACCGCGGTTCCCCGGATTGTTCCAGCCGTTCGGGCCCATGTTGTTGCCCGAGTGGCCCATGTACCTGTTACCTTGGTAATTTCCCTGCATGTTATTGTCGATCGGGCCGCCCGACATCCCGCGCGCCCGCATGTTCGAGTTTATCTGATTGTTAAAGTTCGCCCGGTTGTTGCCCTCCGACTTTGGCGCTGCGTTGGAGACGTGCACGCTGACCCCCTTGATTATGTGATCCTCGCCGCAGAGTGACTGGGCCACCTCAGGGTCGAGGAAGGTGACGAAGGAGAAGGCGCGGAAGGGCTTCGGTATGAAGACGTCCGTGACCTCGCCGAACTTGGAGAAGTAGTCGCGCAGGTCGTCTGCTGTCAGGTCTTCCGTGCAACGGCCCACGAACACCTTGCACGGCACCTGCTGTATCATTCCCTCCTGTGGCAAGCCAAGTGTACAACACATACAAAGTTTTTATTCTGCTCTTTCGTTTTCGTTTTATTGTTTGTTTTGTTTTGTTTTTTTTTTTGTTTGCTATCGAGCTTTATTTTCTATTCATTATGAGATTTGCTCTGCTCATTGCTTTCTATTCTTACCGTTTTATGCAATTATTATTACCAACTAGCAACTGCCATTATTTTGTGCGTTTTTGCTTTTCTAATACTGTACATTGTTTAAGAGACTCTGCGCGTTAACAAACTTTTTTGTTCGCACTTAAAGAGTAAGTGTAGCAAGTAGGGATTAGTAGAAGTCAAAGGAGTTTATTTACAAGTGTGCACTGCAAAGTACATTTGTGTAGGGAAAAAAAAAGTTTTTTTGGTGTAGTGTGCTTTTGACAGATTACTTAATCACATGTTATGTTTTGCGTAGTTTTACAAGTAAATCAGTTAACAATATAAAAGCGACGTGCAACATCGCCATTAAATATACAATTTCATTTACATCGATCTTTGTAAAACTACGCGGAAACATGTACAATAAAGATACCTCAAAGGTTTCATTGATGCGTCACAGTTTTAAAAGAGTAGAGTAATAGCATTAAATTCTGAATGATAGTAGCTAGGAGAATTACAGTGTATGTTATATACGTTCGTTTTTTTGTATCACATTTAAAAATATTGACCAAATCGACCAATTCTATTTTTAACAGTATAAGATAATGTTTTTAGGTGAAATCCATACTGACATCATAAATACTTTTAAATAACTAAAAAGTAAAAAAAAATAAAAATAATAATGCACTATGTGCATAAGTACTTTCCCTCTCTACTGATTACCTCTCTCTTATAATCCAAAACGGATATGTTTGTGATTCATCTAAGGAAATACTAGCAATAAATAAGTAAATCTCATCATCTATATTTACCAACTCCAGTTAAAAATAATATCACACAAAGCATAAAATATATGTTCACTGATGAACCATACCTTTGTTAAATAATATTTCCCATAATCACAACTTGCCCATTATCGTTACACTTACTCCATCACCTCATTCTCGACGGTGTTAATACTCTTCTCATACTCTTCTCATCACACACAAAATCTAAGTCAATCTGGAAGTTTGCTGCAAAAATTCTCGTTTAGAATTCAAAATATAGTTATAGATTTACAGTCATATACATGTTGATACAAAATCAAACACAACACAGACAAATATATATTTTTTTTTAAAAGCAACGTCACAATGTATTGCAATCCATCTTTATATAATTCATACATCAAGTTTTTTATTTTGTAATATACTACAAATATAATGCGATGAATTCGCACTTTACACGCTATTTCAGGATAATGTAAATCCCATGTTCTTCGATTGATAAAAGTACACAGGCAAGTTTTAAAAATACATCGTTATCAGACAAGGAAAAATTAATCATATCGATATATATATAATTATTATGCATACATTTAAAAATTACAAATCATTTGATAACCCGACATCACTGTATAGCGACTGTATACAGAAGCACGAGTCAACGGGAATCATATATACGCGAAATTAAATCGATAGCGATGGCTGAGAAAACTTATTTAAAAAAAAAAGACGAATTTAAGGTAATGTTACCTTAACCATAAGTTGTACATAAATTCACAAATATTCTTTAGGAAGTTGTATATTTGTTGCAATATGTACATCTTGTTCGTATCAAGGTAATCAATGCAAAACATATCGCGAATTCCAATCGGATAAAATTAATTAGACATATATATTTATATTTAATATCAAGCCAAGGTTGATAAAACTATTGGTGTTTTCGTGACTGCCACACATCACGTTAAAAAAATTTTAAATCTGCAATATTAAAAATCGTGTGAAAAGTTGAATGAACTAAAAAAAAGTAAAATAATGAGAATGGAAAAAGAAAAAACATGTCTATCGACGACAATCTCTTAAGTACTATACGGCATACATAACCAGATCACAAAATCGCAAGACCACGCTTGCAATAGATATATACTCACATAGACGGCAGTCACAAAAACACCGCATAAACATAAGCCATTACCAGCATCCTATACCCAGAAATTCATAACCAGCATCCGCTATACGTACACACGCATAAACCATCATCAATCCACTAAACACATTAAAAACTCGATCATCATTCAACCTGCAATCCTCTCTGTACTCGTACACACTTCTCGAAGACAGAAAAAAAATAAAGAAAAGATTAAAGCATACATCCTAACATCATATACACCGCGTGTCCCGTTGACTCCTACTCCAACCCCGGCAAGTAATAATAATAACCCTCATCGACGCACGAAAAGCCATCATCATCATCATCATCATCATTATCTTCACACAGGTGAATAGTCGCTCAGTACCGCGACGATTCAGCGTGATGATCCCTCGGCGTTCGCTGCTTGTAGTATCTGTCGTAGTAATTCTCCTTGGCTCCAGGGTACCTTGCATATGCATCGTACCTACCATCCTCGTACCTTCCATCATGTTCCTTGTACTCCCCGTCGTACCTTCTATCGTCGTACCTAACATCAGCTTCCCTTCCATCAGCAACTCCACGGCCATCGTACCTCGTGTCGTACCTCGTGTCCACGTACCTGTCGTCGTACTGCCTGGTATCGTACGCAGCGTACGTCGCGTACTTATCATGATGTTGTTGTTGCTGCTGCTGATGCTGTTGTTGTTGCTGTTGATGATGATGGTTGTCCGTAGGCGCAGCTGGCGCATAAGCAGCTGAACGATCGTCGTAAGCGTATCGCGAGTAGTCAGTATGTTCACTTGGATAAGCAGCGGCCTGTGGCTGTTGTACCGCCGCTGCGCTTTGCGGTGGCAAAGGCGCGTAAGCTCGCGCGTCGTAAGCTGCCGCCGCCGCGGCCGCCGAGCCGTCGTAAGTGCCGTAAGCGCTAGCTGTAGCAGCCGGTGCATACGACTGTGCATGAGGCAAGGGCGGCTGTGACGGTGGCACCGCCGCTGCAGCAGCAGCTGCCGCGTGCTCCGCGTACTTGTACTTGTCGTCGTAAGGGTAATTCGGCGGATAGGAGGGATAATGGGTGGTTTTGTAATCGTAGTCGCCGGCCGTTGGGGCTGCGACTGTAGCCTCGTATCTAGGCGGCGGCGGTGTAGATTCCTGACTCACGGCCCCGTAAGGCTTGACGACTTGCGACGGCACGACACCGCCGCTTTGAGCCGATTGGGGGGGTGGCGGTGGCGGAGGCGGTGGGTGACCACCACGCGGGTGACGACCAACACCACCGCCCGGACCACCTCCCCCCATCACTGACTGCGACGAGTGCACCGGGATCGGACGATAGTAATCATTGACTTTGGCCGTGTCATACTGACGAGCCATCACTATGCCATCAATGTTCTGGAACCAGACACAACGACACATATGCCCCATTGGCAATCACTTTTTCAACGGATAGAGTTTTGTTTTGTTTTTTTTTATTCTTTTTTTTTTATTGCCTCTTTTTTTTCATTGTTATAGCACTCAACATACACAAAGATAAAGTTTGATTTCAAAGTGGGACGTAGTGGTGGTATAAGATTGGATATAAAAAAAAATTGTGTAAAAAAAATTTTTATAAACAAATAACAAGGAGTCGGGAAAAGATAGAGGCCGCTCGCGAACCGAAATCCGGGGTAAATTCGTACCGCGTTACGGATATATATATACAGATGTATAATATGTACACTACACACGTGTTAACACACACAAATATTCGTATTTTTTTTTTCTTTTTTTGGAGATATTCAGGGTACTAAGCCCAAAATGGCTGTACGAAGTTACCCCAAATTTGGGTTCATATCGCGAGGTTAACACACAGTGATTCTCATTCTCTTTATTAACTTGTATGGAACTCTTATAAACACACAGAAGAATTCTCCAAAGTATAGAGAAAATCGATAGAATAATAAACAAAAAAATACGCATTACAGAAACATTGAGGAAAAATATATATTAATCAAGTAAATGAAAATCATTGCGATTTTTTTTTTTAAACTAAAAGTATATAAAAGAAAATGAAAAGGTCACACACGTCTTTACGAGACTGTCATGCCGCAGGAAGAAGAAACGTCGATGCACGCAAAAAAACACACGATCCATACTATCGATATATACGCACAAACCACCCGCATACACGCGCTCGTACAACACTTGATGTACAGGTGCTTCTGTTCAAAAATAATCCTTCGTTACTTTAATAGATTTCTGGAAATGTCTCTCTCCACGGTACTGTGTCTCTCATGTTCTATATAAGCGTATTAAACAGACTGTACTATGCACTCGAAGCACTTTTTTTTTGAGTTTATTCGCAAACGAGACGGTCACACTATATATTCATATTCTCTACGCGTCGTAAAAAAAAACAAAAAATAAAAAAATTGCTTAATCAAACTCGGCGCGCGTTTTAAAAGCATACACATTCCGCTTTTCTTTACATCCGATTAAACATTCCTCACTTTTTATTTTATCAAACGCATTTAGTCTCGGCACCGCGCAAATAAATCGCGTATTTTTTTGCGATCGTTCTATTAACTTTTTTTTCCATGCACACATCACGCGTTTTGGCGGAGATCACAGTGTACAGTGCAAACAAATATCGACTTTTTTCTTGCGTTAGTGGTAACAAAATTGATTTGCTGTTTGAAATGTTTCATTTGCTTGAAAGCATGTTAAAAAAAACGTTCAAATAGCTATGAAGCTAATTTACAAAAGCGCTTATTTCTTTTACTGTACACCATGATCGTATAAAAATTGAAAATAGCGTTTATTACTCAACTCACATACATACATTTGACAAAATTAAGATGGTATGCAAACATTATGCCGTCAAAGGATTGTATTCGATCCGATTATTAATGAAAAACGTACGCACGTAAGCACACAGTATACTCGGAAAACGTATCGTTTAAACGAACATATCAGCCTTTAAAAACGTTTCAAAATTACACGCCTTTGAATCTTAAATCACTCGTATACTAAGTATAGCGCAAATCTCTTTTTAACAAATAAATCAAAACACCGAAATCTCAAAAGCAAAATGCACCTTTTTCTCGCACCAAAAGCTCTCTGAAACATATCTCATTCACATCTCGCACGCTTTACTCTCTCTTCTCAAATCAAAAAAATCGTTTTTTCACACTAACGCTCCAGATTAACTTCGAAACATTGATCAAAGAAGGTCATGAAACTGAAAAATTCTGTATGTACTTTGAAACTCAAGCTCTACACGCACGCGAATTCGTTCAGATGTAACTCTTGCACACACAGTACTTCAATACTCTCATACTTGTTCTCTTTAGTCTCTTAAACATTCATCTACATATACCACACTACTGTGCTTGGTTAATGTAAAATTGCTTGTTGGCTCGTTTTTACTGAATCATGTGTACAGTGTTGTCTTTTCAAGGTGCTTGAAAAACAACTTTGTTTAAGCAATAAGTTTAATTTTACTTATATTAGTTAAATAATAATATGATGAGAATTCTATTATCATACACCTTGCAAAGCTCACTTAGAAACTAACAAATAGTAAACGAAAGAACCTTAGATTTGTGTGTAGAGTAAGATTTTAAATGATTGGAATGTACGGTTAAATTTTGTTATCATTCAAATCTTTTCAATTTTGTATTCAAGTCATAAAAAATATATTTAATAAGAGATGGCTTACACCACAATACACAAAAACCTAAGACTTTTTCCACAACTATTTCTTACTTATTGCTAAATATGTAGTACATTAGAAATTATAAAATCTTCGTTGGTAAGCATAATCCCTTACCTTGCTGTTTGGGACTTTGACATCGCACCATCTGCCATCAATCATATGGCGCTGAGCAAGACATCTTAATTGGGATTCATAACTTCCAAATCTGATGAATCCAAAACCTTTACTTTGTCCTGATTTAGCGTCTTTCTTAACCTATATAAGTAATAAATATTTAATATTCAATAGTTGTAAAATTTTATTTTCATGATGAAATTATTCAATAATTGAGAGTAAATTTAAAATTCGCATTGAAGGAAGTTCAACTATTTATAATTTCATTATGATTAAATGTTTTGTATTAAATTTTAGTTGAAACAGTATGCCCCTTTCATTTTAGAACATTTACAAAAAGGCAGTACCAAAAGTATATACCTGAGCCATTAATACTTCGCCAAAAGTTTCGAAGTATTCTCTCAAATTTTGTTCAGTTGTTTTCCAGGGTAATCCAAGAACAATCAAATCAGTGCAGCGTAGCTTTGTCTCCATACGTTTAGTCTTAGCAGTTGAATTTTCCAAGTTATCATCGGATTTGCGTTTATTTTCTGTAATAACAAATATTTCATTATTAAACATTATAAATAGCTACATAATCCTTTTGTTACTGACAAAATTGTTGTAAAGTTATAAACCTAATCCTGATATATTTCAAAATATAATTTTAGATATTGACAAAAATATAGGGTGCATCCACCCTCCTTAATAGTCTATAGAGATGGGGAGGGGGAATGCTCTCCCCTTCTTTGGTAGAGGGAGCTCCCCTACCAAGCCATCCCTTACAAAAATAAACAACCCTCATGTACCTATAGGACTTTGTTTTTTTGTTTCTCAGATCAGTTTTAAAAGTTATCAATTGTATTCCTAAAAATTTACTCAATCCATATTTTTTAAAACTACTAGAACACTCATGTTTTCAATGCTATGTAGCTTACAATGAATATCATTGCAGAAAAACAAGAATATTTTATGTTAATCAGCACAAGCTATTTTCTAATAAAGCATTCCAATGCTTTAATTCAATCCTCATTGCTACAATACTAAAGTATCATAAAATTTAAACTACCAAAAATAATCAGACATTTTTAGCCACTCCCATAAAAAAAAGATTCTATCCACCCCAAACAACTCACCCTATTAAACCACCCAATCTCAAAAACTCCTTATACACCCAACAAACGCGACTGACCCACATTCGGCATCCCGGAGGCTTCATTATAATCCTAAAAAATGTTTTCCGCAAAAATAGCATACACCGGCGGTAGGTCAGTTCACAGCTCTTCGCGAGTGTTAAGAGGGAAAGTGGAAAAGTCTCTTGGCCGCCCCTCACAAGACCGAGAGAAAGAGAGAAAAGTATGCCTCTCCCTCTCTCTCTCTCTCTGTCTCGCTAGCGTCGCCTAGCATGTGTGCGTGTAAGCATACTAGTATATGTATATATATATATACACGACGCTCGCTCGCGCGCTCCAACACACGAGCACAAAGTTATATCCATGTATCAGTGTGGGAGCGCGAGCGCGTCTCACCGGCGCTGTGGGGCTCTAATTTACAAGGGAAAGATCTCGCGATCCTGGTAGCGGCGGACATACAAGAATGTGTACGTTTTATATTTCACCTTTTCAATCCATTACTCCGGATAACATTTCGGAGCAAGTAGCTTGGCTACATTCAAGTTAAAAAAAAAAAGAAAAAAAAAATATCAGAAAGATGACGATCGATAACGCATATCTCCGTTACGGACCATCAATCTCGGTATGCTCCAAGGAAAAGAAAAAAAAAACGTACGCGCGAGGTCTCGTCACATATGATACATATATATACAAGCGCAAAAAACATTTCGGAGCACGAGGCTGTCTCTCCGTGGGACTTTATAATACAGAGGCTCGAATCGAGGAAGAGAGTGCGGCAACACTACACACACACACAGTGCTGCCGGCGACGGCACCCCCTCCACGTCGACGCCAGGCCGCGTACGTACGCTTTCGCGCACGCACACCAACATACGCGTATATATATACACACGCGGCAGCAGCGGCCGCGTAATTTTCTCTCTCTCTCTCACTCTCTCTCTTCCACCGACATTCCCCCCCAAAGATGACGATGTGTACGCGTTCCTTATACCCACCCTTCTATCGTATCTCTCCCCCTACCCCTCCCCCTTCTCGCGTATACAATAGATATAGATACACCTTTTACCAAAACTCAGGAATATATGTATGTGTATATATATACATATATATACATATATATATATAAAATATGTATAAGTACTGACCTTTCGGGAAGACGCAGAAGTAGACAGCTTTGCCCCAGCCATTCTCTGGCGGATGTAATCTACCTTCGACAAGCCTCACGCCCCTCATAGCCCGCGACTCTGGATTGCGATACTTAAGTCCGCAAGTACCGGGAAATTGTGCTGACAAGGTCGTTAGCAATAGTGTACTATCGTCTTCGGTAGGCAACTCTATTGGTTCCTCACCCTCGTCCTCGGCAACTTGAATGTATCCCGACATCTTTATTTCGGGGATGGTGGCGGCCGGGTTTCGACTTGTCTCTGTCTTTCTCCTTCCTCGTGTATCAGCAGCGCAGGCTCTCTCTCTCTCTCGCTTTACACGCGCGCGCGCGTTATACAGGCACTACGCGATGCGCTCGCACGACTGACGACTTTTTATCGGTCTCTCTCTCTCTCGGTCCCGCACGTATATATATACACACACACAGACACACGCGTGCTGCGGCGTTTTATAGTATATATGCGGACGATGCTATAGAGTTAGAGGATGACGATGATGAGCCTGATGTAGGCTTTCGGTTTTCTCAACGAGGATGGGTGGTTATTTCTCTTTGTCTGTGTATTTGTGTGGGTAGATATAGGTAAAGGTGTATGTTTCTTCTTCTTCTACTTCTCGTCGTTCGCTCGCTCGAGAGTGAGGTGTGTGCATATATGTATACACAGCACGCTATATATATATATGTGTGTGTGTAGTAGTAGCTTGGCGCTAAGTGTACTCCGTTGGGAAGAGCGCTCTAGCGACGAAAGCAGCAGCAGCAGTGTGATTCTCCCTCTCTCGTGTTCTCTCTCGTTCGTTCGCTCGCTCTCTCTCGCTTACACATATACACACAGACACAACGATCGCGGGTTATATAGATCCAACAAGCGTTCAGCGTCAAATATCTTCTCTTCGGTTGTTCCTCGTTCTTACTCTCTCTCTCTCTTTCTTTCTTTCGTCAAGTATGCTAGCGATGCGTCGTCTCTTCTTTCAGTTCTCTTTTCTATCTTTCTCTCTCTTAGTTCCCTCAAAAAAACACACCAGTCACACAAAAAAAAGGGGCGCCCGCGCGACGCTCTCTTTCTCCTTCGGTCAACAAAATGATACACCCGCACAGACGCGCAGCAATCTCTCGCACGCAAACCCAAGCAACGGACAACGCACCGCACCTCTCGCTCTCTCGCAGCTCTCTCACGTATCGCGGCTCATACCAGGGGCGAAAATGGCTGCGTTGCTGCTCTCTGCTCGCGCTCGCGCAGACCCGCGCCACCACAAGCAGCGCCGCCGCCGTTGCAAAAGGGGGGAAGAATCGAGAGCTTGGTAATGCGCACGCGCCAATGTATAGGGTGTAACGTAAGTGCGACAAGGATGGATGGAGAAAGAAAGAAGCCCGGCGCGATCGCTCTCTGCTGCTGCGGCATCAAGAGAGAAGCATATGTGGGATTATATGTGTGCGTGTATGGAAAGAGAGAGAGAGAGACAGGTCCCGGGAGCCGGGAGGTCGATAAGCGGAAGCGGATACACGTAGTGACGCTACCTACGAGAGCGGCGACGCCGTGGAAATAATCGCTAGGGCGGGGGAATTGGGAAAATGCGATCGTAGCGTGGATTGCGGGAGTTTGGGAAAGTTGTGGGTTTTGGAGTAAAGTGTTTTTTATTTTAGAAGTTAGCGGTTTAGAAGGTTTCGGATGTGGCAAATGCTAAAAGTTAGTTCTGTTTTTATCGTGCGGATATGATATTGAATTTAGTATAGAAGTTTTGTAGTAAATATATGAAGTTTAAGAAGTGATAATTTGAATGTTCCCGCTAATTTGGTAGATTCGTGTTCGGAATTTGCAATATCCGCGGGTAATCTTGGTTCGGTTCACGTGATTCGTGGACCGTGGTTCAGTCGAACAGCAACATTGGAGAATCTTTGGCCCTTCTGCTAGTTTCGGATTTTCGGAATTTACGTAAGTGGTTTGTTGAAAGAATTATTATTAAATCATATTTTCTTACTACCTATTTCTACTTATTATACGTTATTATAGCTTAACTATTTTTAGTTAAGTATCAACCATGCATTCTCTTTAAAATCATTCACAAAATAATAAATTCCACATAAATTTGGGGTTATCTGTGAAAAAATTTATCTTTCATAAATGTCATTGATTAACAGTAAAGTGTTTCTATGTGTTTTAGGAAAAATCAGGCAAAATGTCGCTGGGTACGACTATTTACAATGTTCTCTTCAAGCGGACATCAACATACGTTGTCACTATTCTAGGTAGTGCTTTCCTTTTTGAAAGAACATTTGATATAGTTTCTGATAAGATTTACCGCAACATCAACAAAGGAGTATGTTCATTCTTTATCCTTATGCCACTTAAGAAAATATAAGAAAAATTTTGACGATTTATTTATGTTTACAGAAACTGTGGGATGACATCAAACACAAGTATGAAGACAAAGAATAATAATTATTGTTGAAAATTAGTTAAATTAAGGAAACATGTAAAAAGATTAAAAATAAATAAGTTTATTGTCTTTTTACAAAATAGTTTTTTAATTTTTACAAAACCTATTTTCTATTTAGAATATTTTGCAAATAATAATAGTTATTTACAATATACAAAAAGATGACCAATAGTCTATTGCACTATTGTCAGCTTTGAACTACTTTTATTTCTTCCACATAAGGATCTTCAATACTTTCATTTAAGAAGTAATAGGATGGTCCAATATTAGAAATTTCTGCACTTCCTAAGCATTCTTCTCCAGAATAAAAAACTGCGTACTAATAATAAAAGAAAAGATTTAATACTTTAAGAGACAAAAATAAATACAAATAGTTTCTTTATATTTTACCTGACCAGGAGTGACAGCTCTTAAAGGTTTCTCAAGACGTATAAGTAACTTTCCACTATGGGTTTTAAATACAGCACAAGGATTGAGTGGTTTACGGTGTTGAAATCGAAAATCACATTCAAACACAGTTTTATTATCCTTTAATTGGTCAGGTTCTTTATTTATCCAATGTACTTTAGATGCCACAAAAAATTCTGAGAATAGTCCAGGATGATTGCTTCCAGGAACCTTTAAACATTAAAATAATATTATTTAAAAAAATAAATGAAATATAAAAACATCATATTAGCATTCATACCACATAGATATTATTATTTTCAATATCTTTTCTGTAAATAAAATAAGGTGTAGCTAAGCCTCCAATTCGAGATCTTTGTCCTAGTGTCCACTGATGAATTCCATTATGTGTACCAAGAAATTTACCACTTTCTATATCTATGAAGTATCCTGGTTTATCTTCTACGTACTATAAAATATATTTAATTGTTTGGTTATCATTGGCATGACAACTATATTTATAAAAATTAACTCATACCTCAACAATAAAATCTTGGAAATGTCTACTTCCAATAAAACAAATCCCCATGCTCTCCTTTTTATTTACAACAATCTCCAAATTTGCTTCTTTAGCTATTTTCTTAACATCAGATTTTAAATATTCTCCTAATGGAAACATAGTTGTTCTTAATGATGATTGAGGTATTTGAGACAAAAAAAAGGTTTGATCTTTCGATACATCTTTAGCTTTTAATAAGGCACAATCTAAACAATAAATTTGAAATTAATATTCATAAATTTATTAAATTTCAAACAAGGATGTTATTACTTTTGTTTTGTTCAAAATACTCAAGATATGAACCAAAACTAGTTCGAGCATAATGTCCTGTTGCTATGGCATCTGCACCAAGCTCATGTTTTGCATAATGAAAAAATTTATTAAATTTAATTTTTTTATTACATTGAATATCTGGATTAGGAGTTTTTCCAGTTTCATAATTTTCAAGTAAGTTACTGGAAATAAAAAGTAAATGAAAGTATAACTAATAAAAGTGCATTTAAAATATTCAATATTAATATCTACCTGAATACATCATTCCAATAATCTTTCACAAAATTAACATCAAGCAGTGGAATTTGTAATTTATTACAAATCCATTTAGCATCTTCAAAATCTTTTTCTGTTTGACATTCTCCAGTCTCATTAGTGATATCCCAATTTTTCATGAAAACCCCAGTAACTTTGAAACCTTAATATAATTAAAACAGTTAAAATTTTAATTTATCATTCAAACTCAACTTAATTGAAGTTGAAATGAAACTATAATTTTATATTACCTTTTGACTTCAATAATAGTGCAGTTACTGCACTGTCTATGCCTCCAGACACACCCACCACAATTTTCTTAAACATCTTTACAATATTTCATAATATTTTTGTATAACTGATTATTTCTCATAAAGAGCAACAATGTGATGAAACATCTGAATCATAAATTAAATGCTGTATTTAAAATATATACTATGATTTATTTTGTTGTTTTATAAAATATTTACCACATTTTTATATGTGTATATTCGCTGTAATATCATAATTCCCTACAAAAAAATCTAACAAACGTGTATAAATGTGGTTTTTATTCAACATTAGATATGTGTTTCTTCCTATAATAATGTATAACCTTAACACCAAACGTGATATATACGTACATCGTCTGCTACGTAAGGCGCTACATTTAAATTTGTTTGAAGCTTTAATTAAACGACGCTTAAATACTTTTTTAGTGAGATATAATCTTACTTGAAAATTTTCAAATAATAAAGTCTTGAACTAATATTTCTTAAATTTGTTCAGAAAACTTCATAAAAAAAAAGTTAGAGCTTTTAAAATGTGTATTCAAAATAGCACTTTTTGATAAATAATTAGTTGATGATTCAATTTAAGATTCGTCTAATTCAAGAAACTTGCAAACAAATACAATAAAGTGTATTTTTTCTAAGAAAAATAATGTAAACACGGCCCACGTAATCCGACCGGTGGTTACACGTAATTCATTACATTCGCGAGTCACCCACACAATAATACGACCGACTCCTATATATACACACATGTATGTAGGAAGAGAGAGATAGAGAGAAAGGCACAAAGTGCAAAGTGGCAAAAGTGTATATAGATATATATGGACGGCTGTCAAAGTACACCTCTTTGACGCGACGAGGTTATAGTTGCATCTTTTCCGCAATAAAAAATGCCTTCTGCCCCTCTAATTCACCAGGCGTAACAACGTGGCATATACAACGGTAATAATCTTTCGCCCTGTTTATCGCGCGCTTCTAGCGAATCGCGTAAGTAGACGACGCGACCGGAAAATCGTGCGTGCGCTAAACCCGCCGACATGCACGAAAAAGCTTTACGTACTTTTGTATGTCAAGATGAATTCGAACTAGGATTTTTTTATTGAAATGATTGGGAATGAAGTAATAATCTATTGAGTTTAGCGAAAACGGGATAGGTATAGTGTGCTGAATTGTGATGGGAACACTTAGGTGATGGAAAAAATGTGAATAGGTGTGATTTATGAAGTAATTTCAAATTTACAGAGTTCCTGGGTGACTGAGTCATGGGTGCTACACCGAGCAGATATGAAGATCTCTCAAAGAACTCGTTTCTGGAGAGGTTTTGTGGGAAGGAGGCTATACCCCTGGATGATCAGTTTTGGGGTCGGTTTCTTTCGTATAACATGAGACCACCCCTTACCAGAAATGACCAAATTGAGCTGGATTCTCGTTTGGACATCTGCTGTCAACAGTTGCTGATAAATAATCAGGTTACAGGAAACATTGGATCTCTCATGCAAATATGCCTGATTCGGGTTAGCGAATTGCTGTCAATGGCTGACTCAGAAAAGTGAGTAACAATTTGTCAATAAGAGGTTGTACATAGAGTTTATAATTTTTAATGAAAATAAATTTTTCAGCATTATGCCGGCATGGCAAACATACAATGCACTATTTGCAGTGAGATGTATCTTGAAGTATCTTATTGAAACAGTAGGAGAGGAAGAAATGATTAGACATACAGAAGCTCAACTTCCTGGAGAAAGTGCAAATAGTTTATTGCCTGTTCGGTTGCAATCTTTTTTTGAAGCTTTGGTTGAAGTTATTGTAGATGTACCGCTTTGGTAAGCTAACTAATAAATAGTTTAACTGGAGACCTATTGATTCATTAAATTGATGTTATAATATATGTTTCAGTGAGTTCACATATCTGGTCCATCTTGAAGCTATTAATTGTTTACTAGTACTGTTGTCAGTTCAACTTTTTTCCCAAACTCCAGCAGAGTACAGTACAGTTTACAGAATTATTATGAATGAAGAACTTAATGCGCATGCACCGGTAATAGTTTGCACACTATTAAATAATTTTGCTGAGCAAGCACATGCACCACCAGGACTGTTAACACCTCAACCAGGATCCAGTATTGTTTTCAGCATAGCAGGTAAATTAAAAGTCAATAATATGTAAAAAAAAGGCTTTGTTTATAATTAATATACATAAATATTCTTTTAATATAGCTGGACTTTGGAATGTAATTACAATGGGAATGGGTAGTAGCTTAAAAAATGTACAAGTTGCACATGGAGGAAATATGGAAGAGGTAGAGAAAAAACGGGATACAGAGACACCATTAGCTAGTCAATCTTTATTACTCTTATTGGTCCTCACAAATCACTGGACAGCATCACGTAATCCTTACAGAGATGCTCTCTTTTCATTTTCAAATGTGGAAGGTTTGTTTTGATGACATTTAAAAGAATCATAAATCTAGTTTAAGCTTTAATAATAATTATTTTTTGTTTTTACATTAAAGATGACTGTGAAACATCATGTGAAGCACATTGTTCATTTAAATTTAATGTTGACAAACTCTACAAAACAATTTGTAAATTACCCAACACTGATGAAGTAACACTTTTATTATACATGCTACTCCACCGAAATCCTAGTTTTAAACAACACATAATGAAAAGGCCTGATATACAATTATTAGTAAGTACTGTGAATACTAAAATAAAAATAATAATTTAAACTAATTACTAAAACTAAATATTAATTGCAGGTTATTCCTATATTGAGAATACTTTATCATGCTCCAGATAACACTTCACACCACATATATATGTCTTTAATTATCCTTTTAATTCTTAGTGAAGATGAAGGTTTTAATAAAGGTGTACATGATAAAGTAAGAATAAAACATTATACAATAATTGTAAGTTATAATTTAAAATTTTTTTATTTATTATTCTTTTCAGGTGTTGAAAAACGTCACTTGGTATACTGAAAGGTCAATAAGTGAAATATCATTAGGAGGATTATTAATTCTGGTGGTCATCAGGACAATACAGTATAATATGTTAAAAATGAGAGTAAGTGTTATTTTTACTTTACCCACTATGTCATGTGCAATAACTCGTTACTACGCGATTACTACTTTTGATATGTAAAATCGCACTTTACGTTAAGTCCTATTAAATTACAAATATTTAGGGGAATTTTTTAACAAAATAATTTTTTAAACTCTAGGACAGATACTTACACACGAATTGTCTGGCAGCCTTGGCGAATATGTCAAGTCAGTTTAGATCACTTCATCCTTATGTTAGTCAAAGGCTCATAAGTTTATTTGAAACTTTAGCAAAAAAACATGCAAAATTAGAAGCTACTATTCGATCTCAACCTCCATCTGGTTCAACAACGGTGAATATTAGCACTGCTAATGGTACTGCAGCAAACAGTGATTTGGTATATATTATACAGTTTAACTTCTATGTAAAATAAAGATATTATTTTCGAAATTGCTAAAAATAAAATATTTTAATTTTAAGATTCAAGACTTAACAGTATTAGAGGAAGTTTTACGCATGGTATTGGAAATCATCAACAGCACTTTAACACACCAATTATCTCACAACCCCAATTTAATTTACACTCTTCTTTATAAAAAAGATGTTTTCCAACCATTTAGGACCCACTCAGCTTTCCAAGATATAGTACAAAACATAGATTCGGTAAATATTAGCTATATTAACGCAATCCGAACTAGTAGCGCGATTTATTAACTTACTTATTATTTTTAGGTAATAAATTTCTTTTCGCAAAAACTCGAACAAAAGGAGCAATCCCAAATTGGCGTTAGCCAGGTGCTAGCAACGATACAGCAGGGCACAAGTCAATGGCCAAAAGATCGATTACGGGTACGATCTGTATATAAATAAATTTTACAACTTTAAATCTTCTACAAAAAACATAAACTTTTCTTATATTCCTTATAATGTTACAGAAATTTCCCGAATTGAAATTCAAATACGTGGAGGAGGAGCAGCCTGAAGAATTTTTCATCCCATACGTGTGGAGCGTTGTCTGCCAAAATGCACTGCTCCACTGGAGCGCGGAGCATATTAAATTATTTTTACCGAGCCAGAGTGAGCAAACGACGATAATAGTTTGCTGATACAACGACGAACACTCGTATGCGGAATCTGTTAAGCAATGGAGCATTCGAGAATGCCTATAATAATTTAATAACGACTGAAGTTGTACATCAATACAAACAAAAAAAAAGAAAAATAAGGAACGGGGCAGTTTGCATATTTAAGCAAAGTAAATAAATAAATATATATATAAATTATATGTAAACTGATAAAATGCTATAAAGCCAGTAAGGGAAAAACTATTTACTATATATTATGTAGAGGAAGCTTGAGAAAACAGATTCATTGTCATTGTTTAGATTTGACCAAAAGAAATCTTGCCTTTTATAAAAGATAAAAGTTTTTTCAATTTCATACAAATACATTGTCGGATTATCAAAATTACGCGTCGGACTGACCAATGGCTTATTATTTTTATCAGTAGAAGAAGTGTAAATAATTTTCTAATTAGCTATAAAGAATATCATGTTACAGACTATGTTATTGACTGTAAGAGTTATTTACATTTTCACAGCGTCTGTACATAGCTCCAGCTGTTTTCATTGTGAATAAGTATATTATCTAATAAATTTACAACAAATAAAATTTGTATATAAAAATCAACTTAATGGTTTAATTCTTTCATATACCTATACTACTCCTGATAAGAAGAAAAATTAAATTTATATAGTATCTCAATGCTTAAAATCATTTATTGTTTAGTCACTCTGCTTATTGTAAATTAACAGTAATCATTATTTTAAAATTAAATAAAATTTATTTTTGGAAATTCTGGTTCACACTAGAATTGACGAGGAAAAAGGATAATTTGAGCAAGGATAATAAAAGAATAACAAACAATATTTAATTTTTTTTTTCGAATGTACACCTTTATTAAACAAATACACTTGACGTCTTAGTATTATTTATAATATGTCATTAAGATAGTATTTTATATTCCTAGCATGTGCAGTGTGTGTATGCGCATGTGTGGATTTTTCTCTTTTTTCGCTATTGCTAATATTGTTTGTTTTTTTTATTTTATTTTCTTCATTTTTTTTTTCATTTGCTGAACAATCTCAGTTTGCGGATTTAACAAGATTATCATAATTTGACATTTGTGTGCGCCACGAGAAAAACAACGCGCTGAGTTGCTCAGTGTATATAATAATGTATATAATCGTCATTATAACCATTTTTTCAACGCAAAAATTATTATTCGCAAATTAATAAAAAAAAAAAAAAAACAAAAAAAAATGGAAAAAGTTGCCTATCCAGCGAAAACGTTTTTAACGCCCTTCGTTTCACCTTTTATTTTATTTATTCTCTTATATATCTCATTTTTGAGTTTGCTTGGTTGATGTGAATTTTTAAACACGTAAGCGTACAGTGGTACCTTTGTCTTCTATATACCAATGATAATTTTTTTTTTTCTTAACTTTAATATTAGCTTTACGATTAATCTTATTAGTTAACACACACAATTTTTTTTTCTTCATCGGTACTGGGAGGGAATTTTAGTTGGCTCTTGTGTTAGTGAAATTCTTCTTTGTATTTTTCTGTTCATATATATATATATAGGTTTCGTTTCAAAAGCCGAAAAAGCTATATGATTGGCGACACCTCGTAAATTGTAATATAATTATATTTCCGGGGGATAATTGTGTCATTTCATTTGTATATAACTTCATCTTTCTTTCTTTTAATGCTTAGAAAACCTCGTCGTGCCGCTACCTTTAAAAAAAAATTATCCAGATTTTTTTTCCTTCTCCTTCACCGGATTTTTTTTCCAAAAGATAGCTGCACCAGAACGAGGCATCCGTTGTTGTTTTTATTTTACAGAACGCACGTACACCTCTCTCTCTCTGCCTCTCTCTATCTTTATATCTCTCTCTCTCTCGAGTAAAAAAGCTCCCTTTTTATAAAATATACCGCGACGGGGTCAAACGTCCGCGCAACGAATACATTTTCCTCCACGACATACATATGCATATATCATAAAACACACATCGTACGAGACGGACGAATGATGTATTTATAGCAAGGACGTTTGACCCGACCGTATGTATATTTTCCATAGGTATGCATAATCTCTCTCTCTCTCTCATCTCAACTCACCGCTATTTTCGCATCACATCTCTCGCTCACGTTCGAGCTGTACGTCCATCCGCTATTAGAGTTTTTACAAGGTTGACCTCTGCTATTTCCTCGCTCTCTCAGTCACTCTCCGTCGTTCATTATCATACTTAAGTGTCACTATTGCGCTGTCCTATGTAGCTCTATATGCGCGCTTTGCCTGCATATACACACACATTTTACGTGATGGTGCGGCAACAGCAGCGCAGCATATGTGTGGTTTTTTTTTTACAATAATTACGAATGGTTCTTCTTGTATACAGCTCGCAATATATTGGTATTATATAGTTGGTCTTCACGTACTTGTGACGCGTCTGTGTCTGATGTCTGCTATACGCAAGTATGAATAATAATGACTTCACCTCGTTTTCTTCTGCGTTTTAAATCCGTAATATGCATAAAACACATATATATATACATACGTGAAATAGTTGTCTCTGTCTGGCTCTCTCTGTGTGTATATGTATATGTATATGAATGTATCTCTGTATTGTGTGTGTTATCCTTAATCGTGTATTTCTGTGTCTTTCTGTATATTATATATGTGTCACATTCCACGTGCGTGCAATATACACGCACGCATTTTATTTATTTATTTAATTTTCTTTTTTTTTTTTCATCCTCACCTTCGCTCCCTTAGTGTGTGTCGCTTATTATATATAATATTTAGCTGCCTACAAAAACAATACAATAGTGCGTTACAAATTGTTTTATTTTCTTTCTCTCTCATATTTCACCACTGCCAATACGATTTCTAACATAATTTATCTCTTTCTCCCATCATCATCATCATCATCATCTCTTTCTCTCCTTCTCTTTCAATTTTACTCTTTTGTAATCCATCGTTCTATATCTCGCTTGCTTCCTCGCTCTCTCGTTATAACTTCGCAATATACATGAGGCACCACGGCAAAGAAGTGAAACTAGGATATATCTCACGCGCGCGCTTCGTGTGCTCCCAAAAAAAAAGAAGAGACAAAAGAGGGTATATATATGTATACACCAGCAGCGAGTAACTGAAGCCTGGGTATATGTATATATGCATCCATCGGTCGCGTTGTATGTATATATGTGTGTAACGCGTTCAAAAATGCATTCCGGTCTTTTTCCACCTCACCCTTCTATATCCCTGCGTATGCATGCATGCGCGAGCTTCCTTTTTCGCCACCCTAATGGGCTCGTCGTCGTCGTAGTCGTCTTACACGTTTATAATGGCCCGAGAGCTCTAATTTCACTTTTTTCTCGAGTGCCTCGTCATATTTCATATCTCTCTCTCTTTCTCTCTCTCTATCTTTCTCGCTTGCGCGCGTATAAGCGCTTTTTCATCCTTTTTTTTGTTCATTATATATATGTTTATATATAATATATATATATTCATATTTATATATATGTTGCTTTGTTCTCTTGTAGGATCGCGTATTCTTTTATTTATTTTTTGTTTGTTTATTAATTAATTAAGTACAAGTATGCAAAGGTTTGCTCTCGCGCGCGAGTAAAATGAGGTAAAAAGAAATATTAACATCGTTTTTTTTTCCTTCTTTCATTTCCTTTTTTTTGTTATATTTATAAAAGATACATGTACGACGATTCGAAAGAGTGAATACAAGAGACAGTACAAAATTTCGTGTCTTAATTAATAATAGAGATAAAAGTAAAAAGTTCTTAATAAAAAAAAATCAAGAAGAAGAAATGCATCGCCAAATGCATCTACTATACAATGATTTATAAAATAAATGAGAAATAAAAGCTGTGTGCGATGATTAGATAGATGTATATATATATACTATAGGTGAACGCGAAATAAAGTTATACAACGCCATAACAGCATATCAGCGTTCCTCTATATTCATATATTTATAATATATATATTTACGGTTAAAAAAAGGCAAGCATATGCAATTCTGTACGTATAAGCTCGTTAAAATCAATTTCACCGAAAAAAAAAATTCATGTAAAATGCGCACGTTTACCGTATAATAAAAACCAAATGAATGAATACATGACGAAGAACAACTACAGATTAAAAATAAGACCTACGCAATATACTGCATAATAAAAAAATAAAGAGAATGAGAAGAAGTCGTAGAAGAAGAATAAAAAAAAGAAAGAAGACTCCACGGGTCGTACCCCGGGTTTCTCGGAACAGACGGCGGCGTGTATGAATGAGCGAGAATAACTAAACTTAAGAAGTACTATATGTATAGGAGACGAAGCCGTACACAATATGCAAGCGCGAGCGAACATATATATATATACGAGCGTGGACGCGCCTGCGAGAGAAAGAGAGAGAGAGACAATTCACCCACTCACTCACTCACGCACGCGCGTACACGCCTCTTTAACACGGGAGAGAATAGAATACATATCCGAAGAATTGATTCGCGTACCTCTACCTTTATTTCATATATATAATTTTTATTTACGCACGCTTACCGCTTGGCGAATAAATTAGAAACGATTGTTTGTATATTTATATATGTATGTACGAGAAGAAATTACGTCTGGAAGAGAAAGATCTAAAAGCCAGCTCCGTTCGATAATATACACCGAAACCAAAAGAAAAGAAAAGAATAGGTATATATATACGATGGTTGTGACCACGCGCGCGGTCGCGAACAATGGGGTGAAAAGAATTGTCATTCATTATACAAAAATCGAGGAGGAAGAAAGGAAGAAAAGAATAAGAATAATATAATGAGACGAACGAAGGAGAATGTCTCCAGTTTACAAGGATATGACGAAGAAACGCTAAGTTTATTTAATAATTGTATATGGCAAAACCGTGTCGCACGACGGTGCTTACTTTTAATCGATCTTGATTTTTTTTTGTATTACACCTACTACAAGATGGGCCGTTAATATTTTTGTTGTTTGTTCTCCTATATCTTTCTCTCGCGTACACAAAAAGCTTCGTTATTTTTTTCTCTCCCACCGTTTTATTTTTTTTTTTCTTCGTCGTTTACATCCACCTCTCTTTTTCTCTCCTCTCGCTTTCTATCTCTCTCTCTCTCTCTCTTTCTCTCATAATCACCAATTCTTTTTTATAAAAATGATATGATATGCACGTTGGAAAAATAAATTGTCATATAGTTGTGTTACCTATATGAAATTACATACACATTCGTCGTACTCAAATATTCAGTTCCTAGGTATTTGATCGATATTATAACTTCCCTAAAAATACATACATACACGTGAATTAGGACTCGGCAGTATTTGCATTCATTTTTTTGCTGAGGGTTTATATAGGATATTATCGCGGGATATTACAAACAGCGGTTTCTTTCTTCAACTCCTTATACTCTTATATATTTTTTTTCCTTTAAGTTTGTGAAGATTTTTTTTTCCTTTTTACCTTTTTATGAAAATTCATCGTACCGAGGATATAATATGGCTCGTTCTTTTTATATCGCTCGCGTCACGACGAGTAGTCTCGCGGGGGAGGTTTTACACGACGAAAATCCTTGTATATGTATATATATATGTATATACGTATATGCGTGTACTACAGCGCCGAAAGGATATCGTGCGGAAGCAAAACATTTCCCTCCCGAGGCAGTGCTCGTGCGCGTTCGCATCTCGAATACGTAAGTACACATCGTAAATAGAGATTTCCGAATGAAATGTGACGATATATATTTGTGTATGTATACGTATATCAAATACTGCCTGATAATACACACCGTTCCTTATTAGTTTCTTTATTTTTTTTTCAAAGTTTTATTCTTAGGTTTTTTTTTGTTCGTTATCTTATCCCGTCTCGTGGGGAAGTAATACAATTATGCGCTTTCTATATATGAACGGTGAAATTTCACCGAAAAAAGAAAAACGAAGAGAGTCTTTATCAGAAACCTCTACTCAACAATTATCAAAAAGTTCCAGTGATCAACGATCATGAATAAAACACATCGGTATATCTATACATAGCAACGTACAAAAAAAAGAAAAACACAAATTACCATAGTTCCAGGCCTACAAGAAACGAAAGAAGATTGCACTGTACTCGCACGGACGACGAAAACCCGTCCACACGCTTCTACTTCTCATTTTCCTCCTCTCTATATCCTTATTACTTTTGTTCTATCAACACCGTCGTCTACTATACCCTTTGCTAATGCAGAAGAGTGTGATATCGCATGCAAAGTATAATTGACACACGCGCGCCTGTGATATAAACGCAGTCCTCGTCCGCCCCGTATACTTCGTTTATAGGATATGGATATACAAAGGATTAATGACCCCTCGTTATTTAACACCGAAAAATACATATACAATAATCGCGTTTTACCCGATTACAAAACAAATAAAAAGAAAAAACAAAGCCAGACCGTTCCTTCTTACATTTTCTCCCTAATAAAGAAGTAGTAGTAATAGTAGTAGTTGCGCAAAGATTCGCTCTTCTGACCCAAGCATCGAAGAAAATTGGAAGATGTCAGGAAGAAGCAAGATTAAAGTTATTGCAAGTGGGTGCTGTATAAGAGACCGTTACCTTCTCTCATCGAAAAAATTTCGGAAGCGAAAAGCACTTCCGAGAAAGAGTTCTCCTCCTCCTCGTATTTTTCTCTACTTTTCATCTTGGCGAATCAAAAGCTTTCGTACCGATGACCCATATAAATTTCTTTTTTTTCTTTAAACATAAAAAGAAAAAAATCTACGAGATCATAGTACAAACGTCGGTGTGTCCTCTTCGAGGATTCGCGGAATTCTTAGAGACTTGGAGAAATGCAAAACGTAATGCTCAATCGGCTTACTTTTTCTGGATACAATAAGTTTATTTAGAAATTCTGTTTTTTTTTCAGTATTTCTTGGAGGCTACATTCGATAATAATGATTAAAAATGTTTCAGAACAATGTGTGTGTATGTATGTGTGTTGTCAGATACCATTAGTACCAGTAGCGATATTTTCTTTATAATTCTTGCTCAATGTTTCATTATACGTCTGAGCACTTTGAAAAAGTCGATATATAATAAAAGCGTAAAACGAACCTCTGATTAATCTACCGTTTAATATTTGCATTAGTCAAGCATTTCAACACAAGGCAGACAGTAGTGAAACTCGCGTTATCATTTTTTTTTTGTCGTATTCATTTGTAAAAGTCGATTTGTGCATTTAAAAGTCTTTAGTACGTTACCAACAATACTCAAATTCTTATTACAAACGTGTAATGAACGAAATGGCTGATATAGTTGTCTTGTTTACTTTTATTTTTATATCATCTTATTAAATATCTAGTCTCAATCTACTCGACTGCAGTCCATTTTTTTGTTCGCAAGCTTTGCAAGCATTATTCCAACATTGAAAAATTTCGCTTTCGTCCCTCCCGGGATAAGTCGTCCCGAAAACGACGTCTAAATATGATTTCCTTTAGTTAGTTTCTTGTTTCATTTTAATTATTTTGGTTCAAATGTTCCACTGAATATGAGTGTGCCTGTTTCTTTCCGTGTACATGTGTGTGAAAATAGTTTCGAAGAATAATTAATACATCCGCATACCTCGACAACCGCCGTTGTTAACAATGTATCGTATGTAGAAAGAGTTATTTTTTTCAACTATTAGATAAAGCGTCCCGCACTCTTACAGATTTTTGTTAATCTTTCTCTCTCTCTCTTTCTCTCTCGCTCTCGCTCTCGCTCGCTTTCAGTCAAGCGCGCAGCACACCGTCGATTCGCCGATGCCCTGGTACTAGAAACTCAATCTAAGGGGACGGATATAATATGACACTTCCACCTACCTGCCAAGAACACACAGTTTTCACCTACGACTCTACACGCGTATCGAGCATTTTTTGTTTTGTTTTTATTATTTTAATTCTTTTTTTATTTTATCTGAAGGTGTCCTATATAGAGAGGATATGAAGTCTCCTTCTGTATCGAGCCAAAATTCGAAACTTCTTTACGCCGATTATCGCAAACCTTTCGTTATGTTGCCCACCTCTTGCTGAAGTTTTCTTTCTCTTCTGTGTTGTTTTTTTTTTTCGAGCCCTTGCAGAATAATTCGAGACAAGGATGTATGTGTGTATGTGTGTGCGCGCGCACGCAGCCGGCAGCAGGGCAACCGGCAACGGCTTCTCTCACCCCCTTCAAACATTCGTCTTTCTTGATCTTAAAGTAGATGAATTTGCATTGCGAAGCTCCATGATGCCTAAATCCAAAACAAATTTCCATTATTCATCTTATTAAAAATACCATTAACTTAAAAATACAATGATATTTCAATATCCGCCCTATAATAGTGAGACAGCAGAAGACTATATATATATACATACATTGAACAAAAAGTAGTCCGCGCGAAGCTAGTCGATATTAAATTCCTTATCACCCCGTTCTTTTCCACTCGTTTGACCCTAGCGCGACCCTTTATAACGCGGGGGGGAGGAATTTCTTACATCGCTCAATAATCGAGGATACCTGAACACCCTCTACAGTGAATTCGACTGACTAATACACGCACGCACGAACGAGAACACGCGCACCGCACGTGAAAGACACACGTATATATATATAATACAATCTGATAAAATGTATATTCGAGAAACCGTTGTTATATACTGCTCGTTCGCACCCACCTTTGATATTTATAGAAAAAAAAAATAGCGTGGGCCTAACGCATTATTGAAATTATTTTTTCGAGTTGGTAGAAAAATGAGTCACGAGCGCGGAAAAAGAGACCCACCAACTCTCTCTCTCTCTCTCTCTCTCTCTCTCCCTCTCTCTCTCTCGATCAATTTTTCATATACCTAAATGGACTTCACTGCCCGAGTATTTATTCGTGTTTCCTTTATCCGTCTTTCGGTTATCCACGGGCGCTCACGGGCGTAACGATTTTTCTTATATATATATATATCTGTCGAAAAACTTCGAATATATACTTTTTTCCTCCCCCTCGTCATTCGTGCCTCAGCTTGTACAAATACAAACGACATCGTGTAAACTTCAACAATGTATATAGAATAAGAAAAAAAACCCTTCTCTCATTAACCCAACTGAATTTTTCATCGAGGCCGTATATACATTCACGCGTACACGCCTTTGTATGCTAATCGAATAATTAATTTCGCTTGGATTCCAACGCGCACCTATCTTTCTCTATATCCCATAAATCTCAGCTAAAAACCTCCAGTTTCTCATCGCCCACGATATTCAAGATATAAAAACTCACCTTAATCGGTAATTGTATATGTCTGCGTGTGTGTAATTTTTTACACAAATATGTGGGTCCTTTAGACGTTACGGTGGTCCCACTCGTAATCAGGCGAGTTACGCCCATGGCGCCGTCCAAGGTCACAATCGTTCTCACAATCGGACGTATCTAGATCCTCGTCCCTGAAGCTACCATCCTCAGAATCCGAACTCGCTGAGTCGTCAAGGTCTTCGTCCCGACGGTTTTGTGCTGCTTCCTGTTCGGTTAGCCTGTCCATTGGATTGACAGTGATGGCTAGACCAGCATCGTCCCAAGCCATCTCAGTCTCAGCTGCAAGCTCCTCGCCAGCGGTACGTCGTCGCTTGTTAGCGCCTGTTGCAACGAGGACGGTCGATGAGAATGATTAGATTATTATGCCAGAGACTGGGTGTGGTGGTGGTGTTATATTTTGTGGCAGAGACGGCGACGAGGACGAAAAGGGAAGAGAGTTAGCCGAGTAATAGGCTCGTTTGGGTATTTTATGAACTGTGAAATGACGTTGAACCGGATAACGCCGAGGAGAAGGTAAACATTGATGGTATATATATAATTACTGGTTGGATTAGCAGAATGAAAAGCTTATACATTAATTTAATCGATTAGGTGAGCAGTGGAACGTTATTAATTGTACGTTAATTAATTGAAAACAATCGAAATTACGCATTGACTATGAATTATTTGAAATGCGAATTATTTAAAATACAATATAAATGAGCACATCAATGTATTCGTTTATAATGCAAAATATCGTTGTTATTCAAAATTAATGTTTTTTGATGAATTTATAAGGTAGCGTATTAAAATAAAATTATTACGTAACAAATTTTGCCTCCAGCGATATAATAAATCGCGAAAAATACACACAAAAGAGTCTAAAGCCAATGACAGCATTGTATACAATGCACAGTATTGTTTCGAATTTTGAAAAGAAGCAATCACTAACAGCGTATTATTTGATAATCAGTGTCCATTCAACGTTTTAAATAGCCCCTAAATATATGTATATACATAAAGATATATATATTAAATAAAACCGTAACGATCAATAGTTTTAAAAACAAAATATAACTGGATCAGCTGCGCGCACAGCACCACTGGCTGGAATTGTAGCCGCGCGCCATCGGCCAGACAATGACGTTTGATTCTACCCATTTGCAAGTGACCTACATTTTCCGCGGCATTTGCTAGACAATCTTCTCTATTTTCGATTTACAATAAAATGGTTCCGATAAACTCGCATTAATGCGAGAGAGTGAACACGCCTACGAGTAGTTAATGAAAGTCTCGCTCTCTAAAGAGATCCGTCATATTCTCTTTTCTAATTACTGCGCGCGTTTTCGATTTTCTAGCTCTATATATACACATATATATATATATATACAGGAGGAGGCTATAAAGATTTCCAGCTGGCTTTTTAATTGCTGAAAAATTGGAAAATCATAAAATTACGGGATATTCGAGCTAAAAAAAATGAAGGATATCGGATCCTCGAAGCTCTCATCGTATAATTGAAATATAATACTTTATTAGAATAGCATATAACGCAGAAGTAGGCATTTTAATCATGATAATAACGTTCCTAACAAACTCGTAATGAAATTAATAGCGAACAGTGTACAGCGTTAAATTAAATTTTACTCTGCATCTCGTATATATACTTCAAGCATTGTACTCGCGGATTGTGTACACTGTGTAACTATCAAATGCAATTAGTACGTAAATTTTCAACACTCGCATGTACATGTACAAATGTTACTTTACGGACTAGTACACAATGTATTATCCACCCGTAACCCGCTAAATTTTGTTACTTTATACAGAAAACACATTTCAAAGCCTCTCGACAATATAAACCTTTCGAAATTACCCCTCGCACGTATAGGAAAAAAAACACAGCCGTTACTCTCTTCGCATAGGTGGGTTGCCTCGTCTGCCGCGTTTTACCACCATAAAACACACCCATCACTCTCAGGTAAATAGGCACACACCAGTGTGTGTGCGTGTGTGCAAGTACCGGTTTACCAGCAGTGATCAACCGGTTTCGCATATATACCCTTTTCTAAGCAACTATACATATATATACATCCCTCCCTTTTCTTCATCACAGCCACAGCTATAAATCACATCTAGACGTCTACATCTATACATATATGTATCTATATACCTCGGACACGAGCTGCACCGACGACAACCATCAACAGGAGGAATCCAATGCAGCAAGCAGCAACGATGGTAACAGCATGGCTACTACCAGCCGCTGCTCCATGGAACCCATCGCGTAACTGCGTCGTCGCGTATTCCTCGTTCAGTTCAGCATGATGAGGCGAGAGTTGCGCATGTCCTGGCTGAGGTTCGACGATTCTTGCCATCGGTATGTCGTTGGCTGTGTGTTGAGTCGAATGCGCTGGCGCCGCTGGTGGTGTACTGCTGCTGACGCTGCTACTACCACTGCCATTGCTCTTTTCTTTCGGATGGATCACCGCCAGGGTTTGGATGTACTCGTTACTGGCGAATCGGCCGCTATGTATTTGAAGAAACAAAAAAAAAAGGTTTATTGTTACATATAAAATTTGGCTACAGGGAAAAATAATAAAATGACTTAAATAAAGAGCTTTATCTATATATTATATTGAAGCAAAGTCGAGTTTAATCAATGCGAGTGATTTATTAGCTGAGCCCTCTCTGGTATATACCTGAAAATTGATTAACGCGACGAACACATCGTGGTATATACTTATTAGTCTCAGAAACTCTCTCTCTCTCTCTCTCGCTTTCTGCGTCGACTTGATCAACGCGCGTAATATATGACGTATTAATTGTGCAAACTGATTTTCATTATAATGCCAGTATGTGATTGATCGATCGCATCGTTAATGCGCGCTTCGGGCAGCGGCAGTACCGCCGCCGCCGTTGCAACGCGAGGCGCATATTGGCCGAGTTTGCGGTCGTGGCCCAGAGCTTATAATGCCGCGCGTAATCAACGAGAGGTTAAATTCGCAGGCAGAGCGCAATGGTAGGATTTTTAATTGGATTTTCGATTTCAAACATCAAATGCATCCAGCTCTCTCTCTCTACGTTTAATTCAGCGTTATACACTTGACAATACACAAGATTATAAATTAACATGAGCGCGGGTTCAAGCGGATCCACTATACCTGTGGATTCGAGGTACAACCATGTAAGTCCATTTTTTTAAGTTTCTGAGAAAAAAGGAATTTAATGTAAGATCGGAAGAACTAGTAGATTGACACATTCAAAACGTACACGGTGATTTGAGCAAGTTATACATTTTCTAATGGGTTAAAAACGAGAAAGAAGTAAAAAAAGCATAGACTTGTGTCGTTATGTCGAAAACTGTGAATTCGTGTTCATTTTGGTGGATATTCTTTAGTTTAACTATGAGACGTACCGGTAAATTACAAAATTAGCAATTGTTTAACGCATTCTTGTTATATCAATATTTTATCTAGTTATTGTAAATATTTCATATGAAATCATGTTTATATTCAATTAGAATAGATAAAATATATCACAACTACAATAAACCACAAAGTGATATAAACTTATTATGTGGTTACGTTTTGGGGTGTATCGTAGCTTTAGGGCCATTTTTAAGCTACTACTGATAGTTTTAAATGACAAAGGCCTATTTAAAGATATAAATCTGAGATTTTCTTGATTTTCAAAAAAATTGAACTTATGTGGTTATGCTTCGGAGCCACTGATATACATATTTAAATGCACACAAAACTTGTACATATAATATCAACACAATAACTTACCTCAGCTCAGAGCATGTGAGTTTAAATACACGGTCGAGATAATAGGCAGGCTTGCGATTCGTGTAGGTGATAAACCTGATGATTTGTTGGTAATTATGAGGCGTATCAGCGCCTGACAGCACAACACCATCACGATCGACTCTAGCGCTAATCGAGTGGAATCGTCGCAGCGTATCACCAGGTAAGCTGAGGCTCTCGTGATCAGGGTTGAGACTTGGGTAAACACTAACAGCACAAGCATCGAGTCGCGCAGCAGAGCCAGCGGTAACTCGGGCATCTGGGAATACACGTACACCCAACCGGAAGTCTGCATACTCACGTGCCACGTAGCCCGTACCTGTCGAGAAAAAAAAAAGAAAGAAAACATTGTATATACAAGTATATAAACACAAACCATCGTATAGTTTATATGGGACAACGAGAGATTTTATAGAGTCGCGTGGAACAATGTAAGTTTATATTTTTACGAGCGTCTGTGTGCGGGCACGTGAAGATTGTGTGTATATATATATATATATATATATACAGCTGTCACGAGGTGAGAGAAGACGACATGGAATATATCGACGTTTATTAAACCGAGACGCGCGGGCGAAGGGTTTACTGTCGCGCCCGATGCTTTTCTTTCCTTTGGAAATATTGAAATGCGCAGCGAGTGGCGGTGCTTTTATTGAGCTTGCGCAAGAGATAAAGAGAAGTTTCACAGTGAGTATACATACAAACGGCCCGCTTTGAGGAAGATTTTTTAAAATAATTTTTTCAAAAAGTTATACAACATCTCTTCCCGACAGCGCGAACTTTATCTTTTCGGATGGTTTGTAAGTACTACGTATATCTTCTCGTATTTCTTTTTTTTTGTTGTTACTTTCCTTCTTTTATATGTATATGTATATAAAGTGAAAAGTTCACGAAAAGCTCGCGCGAATTTTCTCTTTACGCGCGTCAACTTGCCTTGGATTAAACTTTCGCGAGATAAAGCAGGACGACGACGACGGCGGCGACTACGCCTCGTCCAATAAACTTTTATATATCGCGTGCGCGCTTCTCTCGCACCTTGCGACAAATATATAGATATATATATATACATATAATCCCGCATTCTCCGAGCACATTACGTGTACCCGTGAACGTTGATTAAAGCGATTCATTAAAGCGTAGTTTGCTCTTGTTCCAAGCGAATTTATACGGTATGCACGGCTTTAATATATATATATATATTTACACATGACTAAACTCACCGTTAACCGTTATGCCGGGACGTGGTGGTGGCAGCACGAAGACGTATGACTGTACAGTAGGTACGGTAAGAGGTCTGTCCTCACGGCCTTCACATATGATGGTAGTATCAAGGCGGAAGTTACGCCTGCCAGGTGTTGGGAATCGTCTTGAATTCGTGTATCCGATACGTCTAAGTAGCGTTTCCACATTGGTCCTGTTGTCACCATCGATTCTCAGCTCAGTGAGGTCGCTATTAGTAAGAAGTTGTGTACCAGGTTGTAAGAGATCCATTGGTGGCACGTGGATACCTTCCTGGCAATGTCGCAGGCATGATAGTACGTCAGGTTTCTCGTTGCGACCTACGAGGACTGAGAGTCCAGCCAAGTAGCCACGGAAATGATGCTTGGTTTTGTTGTCTGAACCTTGCCAGCAAGCACCAACGACGAGAGTAGTGTTGATACCCTTGGCTGGATGTAATGGCCAGTCGTCGATGATTTCAGGGTTCATCTTGTCAGCGTGCCATTCCTCGCCGTCGACGAAGAGGCTAACACGTGGGAAGTTCACTTGGATAGCGTAATGATGCCACCTGTCGTCGCAGACTTGAGTTAACTTCCAACGCCATTCGGCTGGACGGAACATGTCAGGGTCGCCTTCGGTGAAGTCACGACGTAGAAGCAGGATCAGGCGACAGTTGCGGATGAACAAGGCGTAGTGGTGACGGTTCATCTCTGTTGTTGGAGGAATAGAAAAGAGAAAGAGGCTTTTTATTTTAGATCAGGTGAAGAGAGCAGAATTAAGAAGAAGAAGGTATATAGGAGAAATGCTCGTTAGTTCTTTAATTAAATTTGGTTCTATATGCACATACATCGAGCGTTATATACGGAAGTGGTATAACGAGATTCAATTAAGATCTCGTAGGATCATCTCTGCACATTTTACTTTTAATTTGGTAACTAAATTTTACCTCGAAACGTATACGTGAAAGATTTTTCCATTATTTTTCCATTACCATTAGACTGAAATTCCTCTAAAATTGCAGTGTGTAATCAATATACCGACGAAGGAAACTGGAATCTAAATTTTTTTTACACGTCGAAAACCTTTTTTTTCATTTCTTCAAAAAGTATCAAATTCTCTCTGTGTTTTAGCACAAAAAAGTTATCAAAACCAACTACTACGCGCCAGACAAACGACCTATGCCCTCAAAGAATGAAATAATAAAAAAGAAAAAAAAATCGATCCTTTCATGTCTGCGTAGACCAGTGGGCATTCACACACGTATATATACAGATATATATTTTATTGAGCGTATAACCACACACGTATATACGTATAATATGAATACGCGAGACACGTAATTAAAAACGCGTTCTAATTATTTCTGCCTAAGCATCAAGAGTAATCATAATTACAGAGTGCACGTACACGTATATGTATACACTCACATACACACATTGACATTCTCTTCATTTCATCCGGCCCCGGGAACCCGAAAAATTCTCGCGTAATTAGTATATAGCCGCGTCGGCCGACAGTACCAGCAGTAGTATTATACATCTCTGTTTTTGCGAATAAATATAAAGCCATTGTCGCATGCGCTTCGTATATGTATATATTTCACGATGACATGTCCGACGCGTGCATTCTCCGAGAGTCCAGTTAAAAGCTGCGGGATTATAATATACGCGTGCGCGTTATTAAAGTGTGTATATATATATATGTATATATAACAGCGACGGCAATCATTTCATTGCTGTCTAGGGACCCACGAGGTAATGGACAAATGGCTTATGCGCGGATTTAGAAACTAGAGAGAGAGAGACGTACGCTGCATAATGGAATTTTTAATGGCCGTTCAATTCCGTGATAATCTATTCTAGAAGAGAATAGAATCTATATATATATATATATATATATATATATAGTTAGAGAAGTGAACGTATACGTCGTGCCTCGCTTTTGTAGAAAAAAAATGGTTCCGAGGACGCGACCGAAAGCTCCCCGAGTTTTTTTTTTCAGGGTACAGTGCGAGAGCTTGAGTTTTATGCGCATAATAAACGGTTCGGCTGCGGTTGAGATTTTTCGTTTCTATATGTGCGAGGCTGAAAAATATACGGTCGCCCAGGCGTTTCATTTATTAAACGTTAAAATCCAACGCGTACTATACACCACCAAGCTTTGTATGATTTCGTAAATTTTGTATAGATATATATTTCTTTTTTTTTTCGATGACTCGCAATTTGATTTTACGTTAAATTTTTTAACAAAATTCATTGGGAGAAATTTAATAAAATATTAAGTTTTACAACAAAGCTATTGTACCTGCAAAAAAAGGTGCAACGATGAATTTCATCCGACGCATATAGCGTTAGATTAAATTTCAAAAGTCACCCCCCCAAACATTCAAGGAAATCCGCATATAAATTCACGGATCAAGGGATTATATATATATACACACACACGCGCGCCCGCGAAATTTCCTACTTAACCCAAGCGCGGCGAGGTGCACGCACGTTCAAGTGCACACTTGGCTCTGGTAAAATTTTTGCTTCTCCTCCCCAACTATAAACGCTCGACACCGTCCACCTACTAGCGAAAACTATATACCCACGAAATTGTCTACTCTGTACGTCTACATGTGTGTATGTATACGTGTGTGAACACAACAGCAGTTGTCGGCCGAAACAATGTTGAAACGCCCTCTACTCGCGTGAGTTCTGTGTTCGGCCGAGTTAAATTCTCTAAACGGATTTTTATCGCATCGAAAAGTTGCAGGAGGCCAAACGTCCGAAGTTAATTTATTTACGCGATGGTCCAGTTATTTCGTATAGCCTCTGCCTTTTTAGTAATAGTAGTAGTAGCTGCCTTTTCATCTTTTTACTATAGCCAAAAGTATTTTTTTTTGCCATATGACAGAATAACTTCTATTTGCTTGAGGTCGCGGTGTGTGTTTAAATAATGGAAAAATCTGTTATACTTTCAATTACTTGTTTTGTTGTTGTTGCCTTTGGTATATAAAACGCTGTCTTGCGTTTGTGTGTTAACTGGTATTTTTTATTATTATTTTTGTTCGTTTCTCGGTTGCCTTTTAACCGCGTGATTCAATTAACTATGACAGGAACTTTGAAATTCCAGTGAAATACACGGGTTTTTGCTGATGAAAACTTTGAAGTTTCATTTTATGTATTGTATATACGACGAGTGTTCGTATTATATTAAGAGATAATACGAATAAACTACTTCATCATTTATCGTTCGTTTGTGAGATTATTCTTAGTATTGCAGTTCTCGGAAATCATTATAATCATGATATAAATGCCATTTTGCAGAACTTATTTTATCACATGCGACATTGTAATTCGTGTAATTTTATAATCTTAATGAATGAAAAGTTCATAATTATCATTTATCATATCGTTGCTGAGATTATCCGCTATACTAGTTCTGTGTATAGGACATATCCGAGAATATTTCTGTACTTCTGAAAAGTCGTTTTAATCACTATTTTGCAGAACTAATTGTGTCACATATGTACAGGTGTAATTCATGTAATTTTATTTATAATCTTAATAAATTATAACTTTTAACGAAATATTGGATATTATCAAAAACTAAATGAAATTTTTAAATCAAACGACCAGACTGTGCTCATATCATTGATAATTTTAGTATTTACGGATATGCAGGATTTTTTATTTTTTGATTGCACTGAAATCACATGCAGTCTGAAATATTCAACATATTGTGTGTTTGAACTTCAAAATTTTATTTTTGATGTTTTTGTCTAATTTTTTTTAGAAACCTCATTTTTTGATGATAAGGAAAATAAATAATTATCGAACTATGTATGTGAGATCGTCCATTTTAAAGATTTTCAATCAATAAAAGCAACTTTGTTTCGATATACAAATCATACAAAAATACGCACGTCGGTGCGCACATATAATATATATGCGTACATAATAATGTATTTTTAGATATTTAAATTTTCTATGTACCATCGTCATATTTTGTTTTCGTTTTTACTTGAGCCAATGAATTATTAACAACAGTGTTGCTGCATAAGTATGTGTTTTTTACCACGACAATTTTTTAACCCACACACTAATTTTTTAAATTTCATTAGGAAACTTCATAAGTGTACGTTATTCAACACCTCTTCAGTAAGCTTCTATATTCTTTGATAAATATATATGTTATTGCAATTTTATCACTGTAAATTTAAACAATTTTTTCGAAATCATGTATAACTTCTTCAGAAATTAGATAAAGTAACATAAAGCTTTACAAGCTTATATCCCCACTATCCAAAGCTCTCTTACCGCATCTAACAGTAACAAATAATAATTTTATATGATATGGCTAACAGTATCATCTACCTAATGTGAAAATGGTCTTAGCGGGGTTAAGGAATTGTCAAGACACATACTTTTCCAGCAAAACTGTTAACTATCAATTCACGGACGAAAATAACAAGAGTATATATAAAATTTGAAAATTTAAAAAGACAAAAGTTATTTATTATGTGTCTAAGTAATTTATATTGACTATTACGAACTACACAATAGGGCAAGTAAATCTGATTCACGGGTATTTATATACATCCTATCTCTAAAAAAACTATTTATAAAAAGGGATTTTGGTTGAACTGTATAAAAATAAAATTTGAATGCCTATGGATATTGTAAAAAAATGCTCATCATGAATGCAATTTTTATTGTTATCGAAAAAATAAAAGAAATTTTTGTAAAATCAATTTATAAAAACAATAGCATATTGTTATTCCCAAATTATTGGCGATATGAGCACAGTCGAGCAATCCGATTTGAAATGTTAACTACTATAGTAGTATCTATAGTAAGCAAGATATTCAATTTATAAATTTAATTCATTTACACATGGAAAAACTTATAACCTATATATACCTCCAATATTTCACCATTAACGTAATAAAATATATATATCGTTATATTCGCAAATTTGCAGCTCGAACGAGCTCGCAAAACATTTGCAGAATGCGTATCGAATAACTTTTCTGTGTTTTCTCTTCCCGATTAAATTCATCGATGATAAACTGAAATAAAACTTTTAACGTACGGCTCTAAATTCATTTTAGTTATATTTCATCATAGTAACGAACGCTCGAGTAAAAGCAACAGAGAAAAACACGTTCGATATCTTACAAATATAATATTTAAAAAAAAAAAATTCACCAGTTCAATGTACTTTCTCCCACTTCATCATCAACCAATCCAAACATTAATATTGTAAAATAAATATAGATATAAATATGTATACTAACTATGATCATCAGCAGCGCAGAGGATATGTTCCTTGACATGTGGATCCTGTCTTGGTCTTGGCCTATGTTTCACCCAAACCCCAATGCTAAACTTCTGAGCAAGCGAATGGTCAAGTACCTCTTCAGGTACAATAGCAGCTGAATTGGCACCATCGAATTCAAAGATTTCGTCGGCTTCTCTGCCCTCGTCTCTTGACAATGTAGCAGTCCATGGTGTTGCTGGTCCAGGTGTTGGTAATAGATCAACACTATCCTTCGAGGCACCACATAATTTCCTTTGGCTACGTACGGTGTAGGTATCACGGTCACATCCTTTGCCGATATGATCAGTTGCCAGGCTTAGGGTGGCACGTAAATTGCGCAGAGCACAAGGCGCGTCGCAAAGCTCGAGGCGTGCGGATGGCAGCAGAGGTTGGGCCTCGACGCCTGCGGCGTAATCCACTCGTTCTGGTACTCCACGCCAGCCCGGCGAGCAGACCCTGTTGACCTTTTTTTAACGAGCCGCAAGGAGTTAGTCTCTCTCTCTCTCTTTCTCTTTCTCTTTCGTTATAAGAGTATGCCTGTATGTATGTATGTATATATGTGTGTATGTAGGTGTTGGTATGCGTGTATGTATATATATAATTTTTCTTTCTCACTCGCGCCCCTTTTCTCTCTCTCTCTCTCTCTCTCTTTCGCGTATGTTTGCGCTCGTGCGCTTTATGACACGCCAGGGTGACTGTGGATTTTTTACGACACGAAGAAAGAAAGAAAGAAAGAAAGATTTTTTTTCTCATTGTGAACTAGCAGCAGCAGCAGTCGTGTCGCCATGCCGCTGGTGGTTGTTTTTTTTCTCTCTCTCGTTCTCGTTCTCTTACACTCTCACATCGATCCCTAGGTTACCAGGTAGTAGTAGTAGTAGGCCATTAGACGAATATATGTGTGTGTCGTGATTTTGAACAATGTTACCGCGCGCTTTAGGGGGTGCTACATATTCCCCGTACTCCAATAACTCAAAATTTTGGAACTCGCAACTATGCTGCCGCTGCTGCTTTTTTTTGCCCTCGTCCGTTTTGTTTTATCGCGATATTGATCTGCCTGAAGGGAGAAAGGTAGAATGTAGGTAGTTCGTATATAGTCAGCAGAAAAACACACGCACGTTTGGTTTATTATATGAAAATGGTTATCGCACGATTATATGCTTTTATATTTCCGGACGTATATAGACCACACACGGGTATTTATTAAGTCGAGAATTCGTTTTCAGCGGTCCATTATATTTTGCAAAACGAATGTGCGATTGCTTTTTTTTCCTCTCGTTTTCGATTATGAATCGCGATGTATGTGTATGTATAGTTATCAAGAGAGAATTGATGGAAAGGGATTTGGATTTTTGAACGCGTAGAGTGTTTATGTATGAATATATATAGAGGCTGACCAATCGCGTTATTATACACGAACGCGCATTTATTAAAGTACTTCGCTCAGTCGGAATTACCTTATAATACCGTAGTTCGTGTAATAAGCCTCGACTACTCTATTACCATTTCATTTCATTTTAATTGAAACATTCAGCATGGAATTAAATTTCAAGCTTTTCCACCTCTCTCTATATATATACATAAAATATGTATATATATCTACAAAATCTATTGAACGTCAATTCAATGCACGTGAGATATAGATTTGAAAATCACTTAACCTTATTTCACCTCGACGCGTACAATATAAAACCCTTACATCGTGCTTAATATGCCTTTTCAATCATCCCGTTATTCTATCAAATATAAACGCGAACTCACGTAAAATATATATTATTATCAGTGTAACCACGCGCGTATGTTGAAAATTGTCAAACACGTCGCGTTCATGTCTATATACAGTAAGCGCACATCGTGTAATGTATTTCAGTCACCGCGAGTGTGCGGCAGCTCGCTCGATATTGGCATACTTATTAATTCTTCACAGATTATACGATTTTGGCACTGGCCGACGCAGTATCGAAGATACTGCTGCTGCTGCCGCTGCTGCTGCAAGGAGGGTTTCGGTATCGATTACACTGAATTGCGCGCGTGGCTCGTGCAGGAAATATCGTTCAGGAATATATATGTGCGTGGGGGATAAGAGAGAAGAAAGAGAATTGGAGAGATATCGAATATCGTAATTTCTTTGGGTACCTCGGTGTGTGTGTGTGTTAAATTTTTTAAATCTTTATATGTACACATATTACTATATATACCTTTGTATTGCAATTTCAATATTAGATGTACCAGGAAACAGTAATAAACTTTTTAAGCTCGCGCTTGTTGGGATAAAGAACCCTGAACCCTCGATACGGCGTTTCATTAATCTCTCTTTCTCTCTCTATCTTTGGGCAAATGGACGAAATTTTAATTAAATTTATTTCCCAGAAAAAGAAAGCTCCTTCCCCATTCTTTTTCCACCCATTCGGATTATTTCAGTCTCTCCTCTACGCCTTTTATTCAGCCGCGAAATTCAAACGTTTTCTCTCTCTCTGGCTCTTTCTACCATATATATCGTGAGTCACGCGCACGATAAATCCGTTCGTTCCTCAGGCGACAGCGTAATACTCTTTCTCTCTCTCTCTTTCTCTTCTTATTCTTTCTACCTCGCGTTACACCTTACAGAGCCCTAGCGAGGCCGTAGGGGTGGTAAACTCGAATTCGATACACACCCTATATGAGTCAGAGAGAACCTGGCATTTCGAGTAATTAAACAGCCGCACGCTCTGTTCTTTATCCACCGGTAATCGCGAAAATGTGTAATATATAAAAGTCATGTCGTTTTTTACGGTCAACATGCACCGTGGTAATATAATTTAGCAGCACATGCTGATTACCGTTGACGAGTCGCGTCTGTAATGGCAGTTATCCGTTAAATGCTTCACGTATACTGCACACATATATGAGCCATTTTACATAAAAACGGGCACTTCTTAGCCTAAAAATTGTAACATGTGATTTTTGAGAGCACGCTTATCAAACTAGGTTTTTTTATTCTTAATGGCATTGCAAATGAAATGGAAAAAGGTGCCAAGTGGGAACCATGTGCCAACAATTAGTTACGGAGTAATTACTGATGATGAAAAAATGACTAAAAATAGCTGTAGTTCGATCCAAAATAATTCCATAAATAACAACTCAATATGAAATTTGGAAAAAAGAAACTAGAGAACGAGAGCTTTCCAAATCTCTTTTCAGAATTTGAAAATGTTGATTCCTTCAAAAGTTACGCGAGATTGAAATTGGGCTTGAAACTGACGAAAAATAGTAGCAAAGGGAGAATTTGTAGAAAACCATCGAATTCGTACATGATCCCAGTATTTCGTGAATTTGCTATCATTTTTCGTTAGTTTGAAGCCCAACTTCAAACTCACGTAACTTTTGAAGGAATCAACATTTTTTAATTCTGAAAAAAGATTTGGAAAGCTCTCGTTCTTTAGTTTCTTCTTCGGAATTTTATATTGAGTTGTTATTATTGGAATTATTTTGGATCAAATTAGAGTTATTTTTAGTCATTTATTCATCATCAGTAATTAGCCCGTAACTAATTTTTGGCTAAGAAGTGTTTGATTTTCTGTAAAGTGGCTCATGTACGTACATTATACGCGATACGCATTGTTTTGCGCGTGTTCGATTAAATTTTAGCATAGACTTTTACCGTGTTATATATATATATATATACACGAATTTATCGTGTATAAACGCATTACATATACTTTATATAGGTATATGTGTAATTCGAGGTTTAATGATTTGCTATTCAGGCCGTTGAAAATAACGAAAACCCACGCACGCGCCATTTAGTCAATATTTTATTTGGCCCCAGGAATTACGTTGTTAACGCGGTCCAGCATTCGCGTGTTTATGTAGCGTTAGCCACGATCATTAGCTAGTATAAAGCACAAACGTTGCTTCTCTCTCTCTCTCTTGCTTCGCGCAATAATTATAATATAACACGGCTAATATGTGTACATTATCGACTCAATTATTGTATAATATAACATAAACCGTTAGTATACCCATATATATATAAATTCGCGTAATAGTAACAATAATTTATATATTATTACAATAATTTAAAGCATATCGAATTCAATCGTCCGACCGAGTAAATAAGCAGCTTACACACCTGATTTATAACAAACCCTCGATAGATTACATATACGAAACGTCGTCATCTTAGCCTCGCCCCTATACATACACATTAATATATATATACGGCTGATAACGCGACGACACGTGAAAAGAAAAATGGAACCTACCGTCTATACTCAACAGCAAACAAAACCCGTGCGTGATTCACCGCGTGTATAATGCGACGACCGTATAGTGATTCATTCACCGTCAACAGGGGCGGCCCGATTCCACTGTATATCACATATATGTGTGTGTATGTTAGGTACATGTACAAAAGGAAGAAAAAAAAAGAAAACCAACCGGCATTTTTCTCTCTCTCTCTCTCTCTCTCTCTGCTGGTATCGACGGAAGAAGAAATTTTCCGCGCACGCGACCGCGCATATAATGCCACTTAATTTGACCCGCCAGTAGCAGCAGCAGCAGTGCTTGCATTGCCTGCATTCAAGGGACTTATATATATATACCCGGAATACCAAAATCAAACTCTATTCACTTCTATCAACGTATATGTATATATATATATATGTGTGTGTGAATGTGAGTATACATATATATGTCGGATTGTATATATAAGTATATAGGTATATATATATTTCTGCGAGAAAGCAAATGCTTGCTGCTGCTGTTGGCTCTCTAAATTCAAGTTTTGATATTTGTTGGGTATATGTGCATGCGCAGGACTGCGCGAGTAGTGTATATATGTACACATATACCAGTAATTTTCTATCAACTACGAGAGAGTGAGAGAGAGAGAGAGTATATACCCGGGCGACGTCGAAAATTCTGTAGGTGTAGGCGAAATGGGGGCTTTTCGGAATTTATATATATATATAACGTAACCTACGCCGACTACTGGCTTGTGCAGTAGCAGTAGCAGCAGTGGTCTTGATCAATAATTTGCAGGATGGAGTGAGGGAGAGAGAGAGAGAGAGAGCGCGACCGGATTTGGCCGCGCGCGGCGGCGGCGGCTGCCAGAGTAGCGGAATAAAAGTTTTGAGTTTGTGCGTGCAATGCGCGTTGCTGCTGCTGCTGCTGCTGCTACGCTCTCTCTTTTCTGTTGGTGTATATACACGAGAGTTGTTGTATATACATAGAGACGGGAATGAATAATTTATTCGTCGTTGGGAATATTTAAAGTACTGATGATAAAATTCACGCGGATGGAATTTTAATTTTTCCTGGCGGTATACATATATATATGGAACGAATGCAATATAATTTGTTTGCGTGGTGTAGGGTTGAAGAAGAATGTTGTGTATTTAATGTTGTGTATATGTTAATGTTGCGAATGGCTGATGGAAAAGCAATGGCACGTAAGTGTGGTGGTTGTGGTGGTGGAGAATGTTTTATAAGTTGTTTGGTATTGTATGTAAATTGAAAAAAGTTTGCAAACGGTGTAGTATAGACATTGCGAGGTGGATTTATTTTTATTTTATTTCAGGTGGTTTGATTTGACGAAAAAAAACTTTTTTCTATAAAAAATATAACAAAAAGTAAATATGGATAGAAAAGTGAAAAATTTTTAGGTATACCTGTATACCAAGCTGCTGCTATGTTTTTTTTGTTTTATTCTTTGGATTATTACGTATGTAAAGCAAGTGAATCGCGAACACGATCAATTGTGTGACAAGCTGCCTTTTTGCGTACAATAACTTCAGTTCTATAAAAAGTACTTCAAAATAACCTCTTTCATACGTAAATCATTTGTCAAGGAAAGTCGGTCATGCATTTCGAAAAAAAAGAAACTAAAACTAGAGAATCCTCTTATTTTTTTTTTTACTGGATGAATGATATTAAGCCCTTCAGAAGTTATACGAGTTCAACGATAACAGTAGAATATAGATGAAAAATTGTGATAATTTCTCAAGCATTTTCAAAAATGTATATATATTTTTTGCGCGCTAATCTTGGATTCGTGTAACTCTCTTTTGGCAGAAATCAATATTTTTTTTCATTCTACAGAAAGCAAATGAAAGCTTGGGATTCTCTCTATAGTTTTATTTTCAGCTCTACCCTTTTTTTTCCACAAATGAATATGCGCGCGACTCTTTATGTCAAAAAGATTTATGCATGAATGGAAGTAATTTCGAGGTACTTTTAAAAAAATATATTATTTCAGTCAGCGAAAAAAAAGCTTACCAGCAGATTAACTCTGCTCACAATTTTATATTTCACAATGCTGCAAAGAATCTCAAAACCATCTGGTCTATACTACTCCTTTTACAATATCGACCTACATATCGCTTCAATTCACATCATATACATATAAATGAATTACCTTAATGGTGACCATAGCAGGTGCCGACTGCTTCATACCACAATCGTAAGCGACAACGCTAAGAATGTAATTATGAGATCTCTCGTAATCGAGTGGCTCGGTATTACGTATCGCGCCCTCATTGTCAATGACGAATGGTTGTTCCCCTGTGAGGATCTCATACTTGCATACATCGCCGTACTTTGGTGTGCAGTCACGGTCGGAAGCTTCAACGCGGACGATCTCCTCGTAGAGGCGGCCCTCGTCAACGGTTGATACGTACGCTGGTTGGAGGAACTGGGGCGCGTACTCGTTCACGTCGACCACAGTGATGTGGACCGTTGCACTGGAAGATTGAAGGGTGAATCGTTAGATGTGTGTGCTTTTTTCTTTCTTTTTTCGCAAAAGGTTAATTTAAGTGAAATTATATGCCAATTGAAATATATATACATTTTGGTTAATTGTAGTCATTTTGTGCGTGTATATTGTGCAGTAATAAGTCATTAAGAATATTTAAGAATATTTTATCGGTACTGCGTGTTTTTAATATATATATATTAGATCCATCGTTCATTCACACAAGGCACGTCATCATCATCATCATAATCATCATCGTCAAAGATAGATTTAAAATTATTAGATAGAATCAACGTGATTAATGATTTCCTAAGCGAGCGAACCCATTTATACACCACCAGGGCTATTCAAATCGATATATTTCTACGCTGTTTAGAAGACGTCACACACATACTTACACAGACACATTATATATACATAAATCTCATTCGACCACATAATAACCCATCATCTAGCAATTTAATTTAAGAAACTAATAGCCATAATTGGCAATGTAATTATATAGATTAGACGTACATATACTATATACAATACGCGTGCCCATTGATTTGATTGAATAATCACACAGTTCGTTGGATATTTCCACATCACCACCACCACATTGCCATCAGTACAAAGCTAACCCACCCCCTTCTCTCTCCCTTTAACCCCCATCCGCTCACAAAGTAAATCATTATTATTTAAGCTTTCTAATGAAAAGCCCGCGCAGAGATTTTGTTGTTTTTTTCTCTTCGTTCGCGCGAGGAGTACTCTAGTAACGTAACGACAACATACACACACACATATACGCACGTAGTTCTCGGCTTTCAGAACTTTATGTATGTTTACCACCGCGAGGCAGGCACAGGCACAGGCAGGCAGGCAGGCAGTAACCACGTCAAGAGCATAAGTAATGTGGGGCATCAGTCTGATTACAGCCTCGTGCTGTAAATCCAACTACTTTAAAAATACACAAGGATACGTGTGTGTGTGTGTGTGCACACGCTGACGTACGTATATATGTACGTACGTACGTAAACCTCTCTTTGTATATGCTGATTTTACGCACTCTCTCTGTGACTGTGTAGGTGTCGTTTCAATCGCTATACTACACAGGCGCGAGCGCGTGCGTTAATGGTTCGCATAAGTATACTGCACGTATATATCTCTCTCTATCTCTCTCTCGGATTTGCGCGTATACGAGAGAGAGAGAGAGAGAGAGAGCGAATGCATATATATCTCTCGTACAGGCAACGGCGGCTGCGGCGCCTCTCGTTTCCAAGGTATTATTACGAATAACGCGCCGACAGGGCGAGGCGTAATGCGTTCTCTGTTGCGATTACAAAGGAGTAACAATATATATAGTATATACTAACTATATAAGAGGAGACGGTAAAAAGGATAAAAATATATATGATGTATATATAACGTGCGAAGAACGCGATATTCTCTTTTCGTTAGAAATTTAATGATTTAAATTTATGATGTCAGCAGTAGCAGCGCGACGACGACGACGACGACAATTTTTTTTTTATTTTAGAGAGGAAACAGAGGAGGCGAATAGGAAAACCATAAATTCGGCAATTTCGCGTGGTTATATATATAGAGAGAAAGGTGGAGCAATAACGTGGAGGGAGAGTGGAAGTAAAACGACGACGAACCAATATTCGCGCGCTTTGATAGGAAAATATCGAGCGTTTTGTAACGAGCTGGCGGGAGGAAGGAAAAAAAATTTATTGATCTGGTATGTGTGTGTGTGTGTGTTTATTTCGTGCTATCTGGAAAAAAAAGCGTGTGCGAAGAGAGAGAAGGTTTTTTGTTTTGTCAAATATAACACACACTATGTATAGATAAGCAGTTGGAGTGGATACGTATAACAACAACAAGTCGAAACAGCGGGAAGATTTTGTATCGTGGATATATTTTAATTTACCATTTTAAAGTTCACATAAACTTAAAATATACGAATTATACATGAAATTGATCGAGTCTTGAAAGAGTAGTGGATAGTTTATTTGTCATTTAATGGAAAACTACGCGCACAACATACGTGTATATATATATATACGTGCAATCAATCATATCCTATTACCACACACGCGCGTGAACAAGTTACAATTTCGTATATAGATGTATATATATATTGCGTTATATAGCGCAAGCGTATTTCGTTTCACTTGTCAGTGTACACAGGGAGATACGTATGTACATTTTATTTTACCCTATTTATTAATATTAGCCGGTGCAGCATTAAAAATACCGGGATAAGTTGAAAAAAGAGAGAGAGAGAAAGAGGGTGGGTATATATATTATATGCCTCTTCCACTAGATTACACGTAGCTCTCATTCTTTCTCTTTGCGCGTTTTCACTGTGAAATTTTTCAGCTTTATAAATAACTTGACAGGAAAAGAAGAGAGAGGGGGAGAGACAGAGTGGCAACGGTGATTTGAAATTCAGAATAACACATATTGTAAAGTGAAAAAAGAAATATTAACAGTCCGTTGGTGAATATTATAAATTGGCTATGTTTTTATAATGCAAATGGTTTAGTTGATTTTTTTAGTATATATGGTTAATTTTTCAGATAGAAATTGATTTTGCAGTAAAGCGATGCTATTAGCTTTGAATCTCGTTAAATAAATATTAAAAGCGTGAGTGAAAATTTTAACTAGAAATTTGTCCTCTCTCGGAATTACATATTGATTACGTTCAGCGTTACGGAAAATTCTCTTAATTTTAGCAATAATGAAAACGCTCTGCTTAAGCCTCCAAAAATTATAAACTGTATTCGATTTCCTGAATATTTTTGTGCATTTTGAAATTTACACAGTTTTGGAAGAGATGAAGTATTTTTTAATTTTGAAAAAGTAAGTGGAAGCTAATTTGATTTAGATTTATTTCCCGTTATTTTAAGTTGTTAATGCTATAAATAGTTTCGAAAAAAAGCTTTTCCTAAAGCTTGAATGTTGTTATAAAAATAATTAAATTTATAAATCTGCTTTAAAAAAATCAAATTTCAAAGCTTAATTAAACATAGGCTAGAAAAAAAATCCCCATTAATCCAATTAGCTAATTTTCATCTAAATTATAGCCAACAGAGGCAGCTTATTTATAGTTGAGAGAAATTTAGCAAATTTACAAACAGAGCAGCTCAGTCAGAAAAAAAGCTGGTTAATTTTCTACCAAGCTGACGTCGGTATAATAATGTGTCAATTATACGCGGATTAGGCTTGACCCGGGGTGGAGGAAAAAAAGTGTCGCTCAAACGCGCACGCGTTGTTATCCTTTTTCAGGGAGCGTAATTGACGCGATGATTGGGGCAAGACGTACCGCGCATGCGTACAACGCACATATACTCGTTTCGTTTGTAAGCGTGGCGTGAATTGAGGCAAAAAGCACGGCCTAATATGGACGCGACGTCGATTTTAATTATCCGCAGTGTGTATACACACGAGCCCACGGGACTATCAACGAAAATATTTATTTATACGCACGCATGCGCAGTAGCTCCGAGTGTACAATGACGTGTTATTTCTCTTTGCTATCAGGATTGCAGCCAATGAAAATTCTGCAGATTTTATTTTTTGTACTACCCAACGTTTGCAATGCTGAAGTTCACTTATTTAATCAAGAACCTTATCGTTACAGTATCGAACAGAATTTCAATAACAAAGCGAAAGAAAGAGAGGAAGAAAAAGAAAGACGTTGGGGTATAAAAAACGAGGATATTCAAATAATAAAATTTTATCCATCCAGCGGGATAAGAAAAAGCTCATTCTACTCATTGGAAAAGTTTCTACAGATTTGCTTTGACAAAAAAAGAGAGATATATCTATATATATATAGTTCAACGCGTCTTTCATTTCCGGAATATTTTGAAATAGATCCTCGCCCCTTTTCAATAAACCGTACAGCGTTACAATACCTCCCTTACCTCTCCAAGATAAACTTTTTTTCTTCGGTTCACGCACGATGTATAAACTATATACATAGAGAGCGAGAGAGAGAGAGATAGAGAGAAAATGAAAAAAAAAAGAGAGGTAAAAAAATTCAATTCAAGACACGCGCGCGTTATACAATTTTAATCTGCCTTCCTTACACAGCCAACGCGAACAATTTCATTTTTATATACATTATATTATACGCCGGGCGAGCAAACGTCGCGCTCACGTGTATCTGTTGACATACTTACCATCTTATACATGCTCCTTATCTGTGTATAACGGCTCCATAAAAGGAGAAAAAATATATATACACATTAACCTCCTGCTCCCGATCGATTCGCGATTTATATAATATCTTATACACCCACATATACGTGCGCGAAAAACACTTATACGAACGTAATTTTATTCAACCGCGCGCGAATATATACTTATAGATTGCACAGTGATGAATAAAACAGGCGTCGTGTACGATGTGTCTGTATAATAAGTGTAATATGAATTTTATGAAGTGGTCTATTCAAAATGTTCTATATATACTAATGTACTCCCCCATATAGGCATAAGTATATAATTCGCGCGAAATAGCATCGCTTTTATTATCCAGTATATATACATACGTATATATTGTAAACGACGCGCGTCGGTACGATATAAATTATTTATACACGACGGTAGATAAACTTTCTTCGCTTCTTCCCCCTTCATATCAATTCCCATCGACCGATAAGAAGTAGAATGTTTCTATATAGCGACGCCGGCATCGTATATGGAAAAATTATGGTAGTAACTTCTATATATATATGTAACCTGTCGTCGCAGTATAACAGTAGCAACGCAAATAGTCCGAGATAATAGACGCGATCGAAAAAATCTCCATCATGTGTGTGTGTGTATTTATTACGAAAGACAGAGAGAGGAATCGTTTGAATTTCAAAGTCTCCTCTCGTCGATTCGCGAGAGAAACCGTCGACTGCGTCCTTTGGCAAAGAGAACTGCTGGTAGATAATGCTTCTCAAATATTATCTTTCGATTACATATACTTTCAAAAAGGCCATTCGATATCTATATATATATGTATAAGATCCCTTTTCTCTATGTAAGCGCGTATTAATTACATACGGTTATCGAAATAACACTTTGATAGAATAGTATATATATATTTACACGTATATGTACGCGTATTGTAATATACCTGTTGCATATATAAACGTACGGATTCGCGCGGGTACGCGTTGTAAGTAATTAATGATTAACGCCCGCCCTGTCGAAGTTTATGTACACAGACGCACACACACAGACATTTCGCCCAGTATAGTACAGGAAATAACAATCGAGTATATACGGAAGTAAACGGGCCTGAACAATCACTCGTTTATTTGTCATTCTACACTCTATATACAACAACTATATATATATATATATAGCTTTCGAATTACTCCACGCGTGTGGTTTTTTTTATATTTTTTATTTTTTATTTTTTTTTATTACTAACCGTCCCATAAACAACGTACGTCTATCCCGTATAATTTCCCGTATATGACTGCAGAATGATATATCGTTATGAAGCTCTTGGCCGACGTCGGATGAAAAGTCGAGCTTTAATAATAAGAGCGCGCGGGGACGTGAATCGCGTTATAAAGCTGCGAGTGCGCGTGCCTATCAAAAAATGCAAATCGACGCGGATTTAACGCGTCGTTTTTTTTTCCCTCGCTCGCTCGCTCGCTCGCGGTGTATGTGATTTATGACGAGTGAGTATAAAGCGTCGGAAAAGAGAAAGAGAGTGCGCATGCATCAGGTGTCAAAGAGTTGAAGAACAATTTATTCCCCCTCTTCGGGCTGTACGAGTGGGAGAGAAAGAAAAAGAGCAGTGAGAATAAATCAATTTTAAAGTTTGACCCATTGTTATACGGTAGCAGCAGCGGCTGAGTGTAGAACTATTCGCGCGTACTTAAATCCGTGAGAAGAGAGAGAAAGAGAGATGAGAGGTTATTCTTTACAAATTCTTCGGACCAAGCTATATGTATAGGTATAGTATATTCGCCATTCGAATGTTCTTCCTCTCGTAGAAAAACGAGTGAATAAGTGTCTGTTGTTATCCCTAATTCGCCGACGGAAGGGAACAACCATCATCAACTTTCTTCGATCTTCCTCGGTTTTACTTCGCATCACAAAAATCATCTGTAGCTTTATTATATTAAATATATAGACGGCGATAAATATATGTATTATACGTTAATAACAACAGCCAGGGCTTAAACGAGCTCATGTCCATGATAATGAGGGGAAACGCGCGAAGGCTTGAATAATCATCGCGTATATGGCCGCCCGGGGAAATAACAACGAAACGTCGTCGTACAATCCATCGCGAGTTCTAAACGTGCGTCCGCGTGCTTTTAATCCGCGTAATCGCTCGCGAGTATTGTTCATATATATATATACACACGCACATATTGATGGGAAGTGCGGGAGGGTTAAATTTAATAATGCAGATGAAGATAAACAAAAGCGAGGGTGGTCGATATGTATATATGTATAGAGGGAACCCCGTACTCGTGTATTATATGCGAAGTGAATTATTAAATGGGAAAATAAAAGCAGAGGTAGCGGGTAAGGCTGTTTTGTGTAGTATTGTGAAAGACATTGCTGATGGTCGCTATGCGGAACGGAATTACTTATATTAGTGTACACCTACACGGATGGTAATTTGACAGTAAAAATTACTGGATCGTTTTGGTTTTTTTTGGAAAATATTACTGTAACGGTTGAAAAAATTTAATATTGGTAAGGTAATTTTTACTTTAATTACTTGGTAAACTTTAATTTCAGTAAATTTTGCAACGAAGGTAATATAAAAATTATAAGAATTCGTGGAATTCTTTACAGAGCTGTCAAAGTAATTTTGACTGCTCTTTTGTACAAATTTTATCCTCATATGAAGGGAGGAATACCGAAAGCGTACGAATGAATTCGTTATTACATTTTTGCTAAATTAAAAGTAAAATATTTTTATAAAAAACTAAAATTTTGAATAATAATCAGAGACAATGGAGTAAAGCGTGAACGAATATGCAAGTAAATAGGTTAGTATTGAATGTATTGGATCCCAAAATTTTTTTGCCATGACAATCATAGAAAATTTTCCTGTACACATCATACAAAGTTTTGAAACATTCGGGTGTTTCGTAGTAACAATATGTACCAAAAATTTTTTCTGTGAAGTTTAAGGTAGTTTTTACAGAAAAAAATTGTATCCGTGATAAATACGGCTGAGCATCGTTGCACATATTGCACGACAAAATGTACGTTATACCTATAGATGAAAGTAATATTTTTGTTTTATTAAAAACACACACACGCATACATACACCAATACATCATTGTTATATCTGACTGAAAAAATTCGAGCGGCCAATCTTTTCCAGATAAAATGACTTAATGTTTTAATTACCAAGAGCTTGAAGAGATTAACAAAATTAAATAATTATTTATCGATTCAATAATTAATTTAACCACATCTGGCTCCACCAAAAAATCCCAGTACACCTGTTCGAATATTCTTCGACTCGACATACACGCCCACATACTCGAAACTTCACGACTGTTATCCTAATTAGATCGTCGTATACATATATTCGTAACCACGTAATTGAATAATACAAGATGCCTAATGACTTAACGCGAGTTAAGGCACACATATACACTCTCTACTAATTTACCTACACATCATGGTTCCCAGAACGCGTTAAGATGTAATATAGATACGCGCAATGTATAAAAATGTCTCTCTTCCCTATCTAACTTCTAATTTACCTTCAATTCTCCTAAACACACGATCGCCGCAAACAAACCAAAACACCAATGCAACAACAACGTAGTATATACACCTTCTCTTAATCCCTCGACGAGAGCGTTACTACTCGTATATCGTTTGGAAGAAAGCAGGAGGAGGAGGAGGAGGGCCTCCCGATAGGGGCAAATATTAGCATGCGCGTATAGTGTGCATGCACGTATATACGCGTGTGCGCATTGTCGGTTCACGGACTATTCATTCCGAGTGGAAATTCATGCAGAGCCAAGCTTGTTTACCGACTCGGCAAACTGCGCGCGCTTGCTCGTCCCTCTTGGACATACAGAGGAAGAGAGAGAGAGAGGGAGAAGCCCTTAGACCGGTTCTGATATTTCACTCGATCTCCGAGCGAAATTAATTTCTCCTGCGGCCTAATTTAGAGTAAATTGGTTGGACCCCCTCTCACTCACTTGAACTGTTACGATTATAATTAATTTTCATCTTGGTGGTACCTTTGGATATGATATCATTGTTCGTGGTGTGTGTATATATATATATATATATAGGTTTCTCGCGACTGATTATTTTGGTAAATATAGTTTAAATAAGAAACTAAGAATGTTACCTACTTTAGCGGTTAATATTAAATAACAATTACGATGGTAAAGGTTATTTTTGTCGTTTCCTATATTCTCTACAGTTGGTGTGATATTTTATTTTATAATTTTTACTCCTTTTTGGAACATTCAAGAATAGATCTCTTCGTGGGAGTGGGTAGGATTCAAAATGAAATAAAGTCTTTTATTTCTGACTTTACTGCAATGGGCATTTTATTGGCATGAAAAGCGTGACAGAAATAGCATTTGATTTCCTTTTATACTTTATTCTCATAAATTTACTTTAATTTCTCATATTCAGGAATAAAGTATTATGTATTATATTTTTCCGTTTTTGCTTTCGTTAATCCCATTATTCAAGTAAACAAAATGACCACGGTTCAATTGTTTTCACTCAACAAAGCTACAGAAACGAACGAAATAATCTACGATTTTACATCGTTTGTTATATTACGCTCACGTAGTAATTAGTATTAATTAAATTAACTAAAGTAAATCTTATTTTATTTGAATTTTGCTACGAGACATTAATATCTAACTTTCATTAGTATATGCATATCAAATTTACATTCTAAATAATGTTATTTTATCATTTATTAAATTTTTTATAAGAAAGAAAATGCAATATGTACGTAGATATTTTAGCATTCTTTTAAAACATTGTAACGTTTATTATACTCTGTTCTCGTTCATTATATACTACGAATAGTTTCAACTCGAAATTCCATGAAAATTCGTAACGACCAGAACTTTAACTTTTTGATGAGGTTTGTAAACAATCAACTTTTTCGTTTTTCAAAGTTACTTTTTATCATTATAATAACTAAGAAGAAAAAAACTAATTCACCGTGTAAAATTCACCAGGGGTTTATTTCCTTCTTTTTTTTTTATTTTTACTTTAATCCATACCATCCACAGCTGTGGCCGAAGTTGTTATGGATGCTACCACTGGGCAACTCTTCTTCCCATACATATACGCGCGCATACCCGATGCATTTTTAACCGCACGCAAGCTGCCAACGCCTCCTGCATTATAATGAACAAAAAAAGTTTTTCCAACCCGACCAGCATCCTACGAATATATATATGAAAGCAAAAATTCAGCATCTAACCTATACCCACCATAACGTTTCATTAATACAACGGATATTATTCCCTTTCATACACACCTATACACCAACATCATAATCATATATATGCGATAACGGAAATTAACTTACTTATCAGATTGAGCGCCATTACAAGCGACGGCAGCAATGTCGAACTTGTAGTTACGTCGTTTCTCGCAGTTGAGAACACGTAGGGCGCGCAACTCGGCAAGGCCATTCTCTTTGAGGACGATCTCGAAGGGCGCATCGCCGTGATGTTTGTTCGCGATGCGGAAGGAGCAAACCTTGGCACCGAGAGCACGGATCTGAGGAGTGACCTCGACCAAAGTCTCGTTCTCCTTGACCAAACCATGGTAGCCTGATTCCAAGCTTTCTAAGTCCAGTCGTGGTGCTGGAAATTAAGAAGAAATGTTAACATATGTGTATATACAATAAGGGTTGGAGATTTAAATTGGTTTGGTAGAATGTTTTAAAAGGTGTGAATCCTGTAAATTATCTTTTTGGTGCGAGCTTTTGTTGTACGTGTAAGAGATGTGTAAATTGTTAGGAATAATAGTAACAATTGGATAAGGAAAATATTAGCAGGTATACAACAAACTGTGTTAATTGAACATTGCTACACAGTCGGTAAGATAAATAACAAGGAGTGGTTGTTATTTAGTGTTTGGATTTTAGGATGTTTCCAGTACACGTGGATGCGGATTATTGTTATACTTAATCTTTAGAGTACTGCAAGGAAAACAGAGAGCTGCATTGTAAACAATGGCTTCAGTAAACACACACACACAGACATACAGTTGTATAGAGCGTATTGCTTAATACCAGGGTTAGTGGAGCAGTGCGCAAGTGTGGCAGTAGAGTAAAGTGAATATTTCGGTAGGAAAAGTTGAAAAATCTAGTTGTAAAAGATGCACTTGAATAAAGAGGACAAATATACTTTACTTCCGACCGGGTAAACTGTATGTTCGCTTTAAAATTGTCAACTGTCACTTGAAAATACTCGTCTCTCGAAAGTATATATATACCATTTTCATCCAAATGGGAAACCTTTTTATGAGAAAATGAATGATAACTTGTATGGAAAAGTAGATGATTATCCTTAAAAAGCATCCGATATATATATAGAAAACTTTAACTTCATAAAAAAACAACAACTCATTCAACCAAAACGTACGCATATTTAATCCTTGGTCATGTGAAATTATATCATCCATCAGACCGAACCGAATTCCACTCTCGTTATTTCCGAAATAACTTCATCATATCATATCATGCATCCCTGATCCATATATATATATATATAAAACTGCATACATATTTATACGCATAATCCTCTCCGCAACCCTCTAAAGATTAATTACAACGTAGTCTTCGTCGTCGTGGGTGAACCACGAGCCATTTACAAGCCATCTAGTCAGCGGTGCGTTCACCTTAATGCGCAGGATAAACCGCGTTCTGCCGCAGCAGCCAACCACCTCCACCACCACCACCACCACCACGGCCATCACTGTACTTCTGTGAAACCCTAAGGTATATGTGTGTATATATATGTGTTATTAAACGTACTACATCCACCTTCTCTCTGACTGTAACCTCGAGTGTCTCCTCGGTAGTGGACACATAGACGCGCGCGCGTGTACATGTCTCTCCTTATGCAGACACGAGGACGACGGTGAATTTTCATATTGACATAATATCAAGAAGAAGAGACGGAGAGAGAGAGAGAGAGAGAGAGAGAGAGCAAGAGACCTACTTCGCTATTTTACCTGAATATTGCACGTGTCCCTTGTCTCCTGTATATATGTGTTAGATAAGAATATGTATATGTCGAAAGGCGAATGCAAACAATGTAGTGTGGTGTGATAGGAGTAGTATATATATAGTTATCGTTATTGCGCGCACGTCACACACGCGACGCGCGTTTGAGAATTTTTTCGTACTATTTTTAACTTTTACGTTTCTATATATATGAATAGTATGGAAAAAGGAACGGGCTATTTGCAGAGATATTTGAAATGAAGAGGAAGAGAGAGAGAGTATTTGAGCGAACTATACAGAAATGCAGATTTCAATGTTCTATAAATATAATCGAACGTCGATATATATGTTGTATATATGCGAACTCTCTCAATGCGAATGAATATAGCTACGACCATAATAATAGGTTAGGATTTATATCGAGTTCTTAAAACTTAATGACTGGGTTTAGCTGTTAATTAATGTTGCATTTAGCAGAGGTTAACGTGGTTTGAATAATATTTATTGAATTTATTAAACCTGAGGAATCTAATCTCTCCAGTTGTTTACTCATTGTCGCATACTGAAAAAAAAGATACTGTCGTCACAATCGTTTCGTCAATTTAGTTTTTTTCTCTCTCTCTCTCTCTCTACGTAACTACGTTTTTTATATATTCATATTTTTAACTACATATAAACGTTTATACTACCGATTGATCACATAACTTAAATCATTGTTTCTCCTCGTCATCGTGTGTCCTTGCGTATTCGCTAAATTTACAAACGCGAACGACTTTTGTCGCGTTTTAAGCTGAGTTACCATCATCATGTGCCTCCTCCTCTTTATATATATATACACTCGCGGAAGTTTTGTTATTGCGCTAAAGCGCGCGTGAATCGGATTAGAGCATGAGTAATGCTGCAAACTCTGTGTCCGTTATATACACGTATGTGTCTGTGTCTGTGTAAGTATGTCTACGTGTGTGTGTGTGTGTGTATATACTACTGGAGAGTTTAAGTCGTGCGTCAGGATTGAGCTCTCGAAGTATACATATATATATACATATAGTAGGTAGGTGTATAAGTACGTAGGCGGCAGTATCGTGTAGTCGATGAATTTTTTCTTTTTCTAGAGAGTTTCTGTATATCTATATATGTGTATTTTCTCCTCAGCGTAGCAGAGTTATCTGCTATATACATATACGACGACTCTCGAGATTTTCTGAGGTGAGAATATATTGACACACTTGCGCTGCTTTACTGCGATTCTTGCAGCCGCCGCGTGTAAAATATATATATGTATGTATAACAAAGTGTCGGGGAGAGTCGTAGAAATGATATTTGTTTCGCGATTGCGGTTGATTGAAGTGCTCTCATTAGACGATAAAAATAATGTACGTATACGCCGAGAAAGAGAGAGAGAGAAAGAAGTTGGTTCTTTTTTTTTTGTTGTTGCACCTACCGCTGTATATTCATGCACACCTGCAACACTATATGAAATTATAAACGCCTGTTTAATTTGTAGCAACGCGTGGGGAGAAGGAGAGTTTCGCGCAGTGGGGGGAAAGTTTGTATACAGCATGCGGCACAGCCAAACGACGAAAGTTTATTAGATTCAACGGATCCTCGGTTGTGTATATATATAGTATAGTATTAAACTGTAGTTATATAGACAACCCCGTGCGTGGGTGTTTTAGCCAATATATATAGAAATGGATTATGACTATGCGGCTGGAAAGATATTTTCTTTCTTTTTTTTTTATAAGCTATTAATACTCGCTGGAAAGTAATTTGCCCACCTTTATTACGAATTCTCTTTGCTTCTCAGTATATATACACATAGCTTTAAAATATACATCATTTTCCTCATGATTATGGTTAAAGAATTTTTTCTTTTCTTTTTGTTTCCGCTTATATAACGCGCAAATATAAATTCCATTCCGTGGTGAGTATTTAAGATTCGCAACGCGCGCTAGCTTGCTTGCGCTTGCTTTTGCAAATTTGCATCGACTCTCCGCGCAATGCGCGTAGGCGCGCCAGAGGAAACGAAACTTATTACGTTTGCTATATCTATATATACACACTGCGGTTGTGTATGGAATTTTCGTATTTTTTATATTTTAATATAAATCAGAATACTGAGGAAATTTTCCAGAAAAAACGTGCCACGCGAAACTCAGCTTCAATTAATTTAACTAAATTAAAAGGCAAATAACATGACGGTGAGCAATGTATATATATGGAATGAGAGAAGCGTCGCTTGCGCGCGTGGAGAAAGTCAATTAAGATATGAAAGCAAATAATTTTTCCTTGTTTTTACCCTCTCCTGCGATAGCGCGTCCAAACAACGGTTTGGGCGCTTTTGTTCTATTATCTCTCTCTTTCTCTCTTTTTCTCTTTTTTATCGAAAAATACATTATTACTTTTATTACCTCGATTCCATTTTGCTCCGAAAAATCCCGTACCGTACGGGTCTCCCCCTCCCCCTCGCACGACCAAACTTTACTCAGTAGCATATAGTTCGATTACTCCTCTGTCTTTCTCTCTCTCTCCCTCTCTCGTTATTTCGAAGAACGTCGTTCTGCTTCTTTCGACCAAGAAGATAGAGTTTCTCTCTCTCTCTCTTTCTCTCACGGCCGAACTATTTCAACTTTGAACCCTATCACATAGGGGGAGTCCGGTGTGTGCGGCGGCGCCCCGAAAATCGAGTTCGACTTAGGAAATGTCTCCTCTCCTTCTCCTTTTCTTCTTTTCGTGCGGTCTTTCGCGAGAATCTTGTTTTGGACGTATAGCATGAGTCGTTCCCAAGCTTTCCACGCGCTTGCAATCGTAGAAACTCGCTCGGCGTCTAAATAAAAGAATCGTACCCATAGTCTTGAACGTTTCTACTTCTCCCTAAAACGTCTGGCTCTCTCTTAATTCAACGATTTATAAGCGATCCGCGTATTTCGTGTATATATATATATATAGAATGTATAAGCTATTCGGTGGAAAAACTCCTATTAATCAGTGTTTAGGGACGAAAGATGACTTGCGGACGCGTTAACGTTCTGGCACTATACAACACACGTTCAGAGAGAGAGAACTTTCACGATATATATACGAATCGTTTAACCGTGTAGGAGTAGTAGAGAGAAAAAATCTTTTCGGTATAATATATAATGCTAGGCTGCTGACTGAGCAGAAAATCACATGGATATATACACACACTCCGCCTTCTCATTCATTTAATAAGTCGCGTGTACGTGTGTGTGTATATGCAGCATGTAACACGTATATATATGTCATAAAAGGGGACGAATGTAACGGAAAGAACTGATCATCATCGCCGCGTCTGTTGCGCGTTGGGGCAGCGCATCGAAACGAATCAATAAATACACGCAAGTGCAGGATAAAAGTATTATGCGCATTGTTTGCCAGTAGTATAAAAGCCTCGTGATTTGTTAATCTCGGAAAGCTTAAAGTAAAGGTATACCATTTAGAAAAGCTGTTGCTGCTCTGACGAATTTATATACATTATACCCATGATACTAATAATATTACGTCGAGTGAAATTGCAAGAAAAAGCAGCTACCTGTTTCTTGTCTGTACCCGTGCGCGCTGTTACCATCGTGCATTAAAAAAAAAGCTTTTTATACCATCTCTACTAATGCCACTGGTTTTAATGCATCGCGTATAGTAGTAGTAGCAGCAGCTCTCGACGAATAAATTAAATTCGCAAATCTAACGAATCAGCAGAATCCAGGAAGATTCTCACTCGCTCACGTTTTCTCTCCTCATTCCAAGTAGAGATAAACTATCCTCCTCTTGGAAAGTATAAGTGTGTATGTGTGTATATATATATGAGTGTGTATACACACAACCCTAGTAGTAGACGAAGGAAAATCTTTTTCCTGCACCGCCCTCTCGTTCTATTTCGAGGAAGAAGCGCGACGGGGTAACGCTAATAGAATCAGATTTTAATTGCCGGGAAATCTTAATGAAGAGATGCGCGTCTCTCTCTCTCAGCTCTCTAGCGAAAAGCTTAAGTCACTTGCTGGCATTTACCGAGAGTGAGGAGAGAGAAGGAGGAGTAAGTCAGTCATTCGTCTTTGTAAATAAGGATTTCCTCTTTCTTTCTTCTGTTTTCTTCTTTTTTTTTTACTCGGTTTGCGTTATTATAATTGATGATGGAAACGGTGCGCACCGAAGTTTAACGTATACCGACTGCCACTGCAGATTCATTAAGAAAGGGGTGTGCAGAAAAATGCGTGAAGAGAGAGAGAGAGAGCAGTCGTTTATCAATGGAAAAGAAAGGAATGGCGCGAGGATAAATAATGTATTCGAAGAAGATGTATATAGATATACAGTTTTTGTTTTCTCTCGTTTCACCGCCCCTTATCGTATATAGGAGCGGTTATATAAATGGGAAAATTATTAGCCTATTCGATCGATATATGTATATAGATATAAAATTATTTTGTGCTTATATAATATTGCGTATATAAAGAGTGAAGTGTTTTTCTTTATTGTTTTCTCATTAGAGGGAGGATCGACTGGAATTGATTACCGTGGATGTATATATATATATATATATGCGCACTCTTCATCGCTCTTTGCATCCAATTTTCCGTTAGTTAAAATTACTTTTCATTAATTTCCAGAAGTTTCGCTGTATAATCTATTGTTTGCGAGTACAGATGAGTTCGTGGAATAACGTTGGATAAACTAAAACATTCGAGTTGAAATTAAACATATCACGCATATGCGTAGAGAATGACGACGAAACTGTCGATAAAAACGTGACTTCGCATCATATACCCCCATTTATAATAAAAAAACAACATCGTTTCCATAGGTAACTAATAACAACGAGAAAATCGAGGTTTTAGTTTCGCATCGGTTTTTTTAAAATCAAGATAAATGAGATTAAATGTATAGCACTGCATATATATGATTTCATATTTAAATGAGATATTTTTTATCACAGTTACTGAACCAATTAGTGATCGAGTTTTTTCCCGAAAATTTTAATTTGTATTTTTTACGATGTATCGTTCTTCCGAAATATTGAATGAAAACAATGCAGGTTATATAGTATCCCAAGAAAATGTATAGTTATATAATGTTTTTCCTTATGCTCATCCGAGAAAAAAGGAGTGCACCTTACCAAATTTTGTTCTGATTACATGATGGAGGATTATTCAAAAGTACAAAAAAACATATAAAATCGATTTTCAAAAATTTTTCACTTATATGATTATTCCGAGAACCCCCACAGATTTCAACCCTTCGATTACGCGAAATCACCAAGAAAAGTAAAAACCAAAATTTGTTCATACCAATCGCCAAAACAATAGGTATAGATCGATGATTCTTGATATATAACATAATCTTCCTTTCGCATCGTATGTCGCGCGTCTGCTATTATACATCTACACAGAACCGTTCTCGTGTATATAAGAAAATTCTCTCGCAGAAATTGGAACAGTTCCAGGCATTTAACTGACCGGCTGGAAATCCAATCAGTGTCTGTCATTTAACGGTGTTATATACTAGACAGACAACAGTATAACTGCACTATACTATACTATACACCGTCGTGTGCCACGCCACCACGCGCTGCTCTCTCACCTCACCTTCCGAATCCCCCGCGGAATATCACCGTGTTCCCGATTTTACTCTCTCGCGCAGCAGCAGCAGCAGCAGCAGCAGCGCATTGCAGAGCTTAAAAAGTCCTAAATTAAGTGTCCCTTGCGATTTCTATGTACATACTTCTTTTCGTGTACGTATATATACAGCGTATTTAGATACACACACATACATTTCAATTGGCCTCATCTAACAAACCTATATATATATATATATATATCTTGGTTAATAAAAAAACAAACAAAACCAAAAAGTCGCGGTGCCTGTGGGAGACAGCGTATATCTATATATATATAACAGAGAAGCCATAAAAAAAGTGTCTATACGCGGTGGTTGGAAAACGCAGTTATATAGTATAGGCGGTTACGTTGTTTATATTAAACAAACGCGGCGTTCGAGATGTACGTCCAACGAAATATCGAAAGCCACGCGCGCGTTCGCGTATATATGTGTGTATGTTTACACTGCAACGTGTTTTATCACGAACACGACCGTTTGCTTCAATACAGAGAAGAGTGGAAGAGAAAGCCTTCACACACACACGCGCGCGCGCATTTTGCTATATGTCATATAATGGAAATCATCGGTAATCGATAACACGAGCATAAAGCAACCGAGAGAGAGAGAGAGTATAGAACTCTGCCGTGATATAGAGAGAAGTGTAAGGGGGCGTTGAAATAAATTTGCATTTCGAAAAGTTGAATGGCACACGCAAGCGCGCGCGCTAGCGCAGATTCTCCTCCTTATTCCTACCTTCTATATAGAGTACTATAGACTCGCGTGTAATATGCATGAGGAGTTTATTGCGGAGAGGAGCCTAAGTCTCGCGCGCAGCATCTCTCACTGCAAGCAAGCAAGCAAGCAAGCACCGCAGCTCGTACTTTGCTCCAATTTCCTAGAGCGCGCGCACGACGGCGAACTACGCTTTAAAAGGGTTACTGGCGCACCGGGGCTTTATAAATTTTCAGGACCGAGGGAGTGAGAAGAAGAAGAAGAAGATTTCCTCCTACCTCCTCCTTCTTCGGCCGCTCGTGTCGCCTGCGATAAAATATGGGCCGCGTCTCTCTCTTGCGCGCTTTTAATGCTCGTGGCGTGAAGAGAAAAAAAAAAAGAAGAAAACGGAGGAATTGTATGTATATATATATATATATGTAGGCCTTGCCAGAGGCTGCAGTAAAGAAGTTTGCGTACTTAAAAGTGTGCGTCGCTGTGGTGTGTGTGTGTGTGTATGTGTATACATCACAGCTTCGTTAATTATTCGCACGGCACAAGCAGTGCGCGCTATATAGGGAGACTTAATACTATTAGCAACTTCTTCTTCGCTCGCACGGTTCCTTCCTTCTTCCCTCCTCACGATTTTTGATGCGTTCTGAGTGCCACATTTGGTATTGAAATTATCATTCACGGCACCGAGAGAGAGAGAGAATTAACTATACCTTTGTACCTATATAATTCAGGTTTATACGCGTAATGTATATGCATTAATGTTCTCTGTTTCTCTCTCTCATACGAATTTTTCGTGTGATTGATCGTCCCATTACCGCGCTTGGAGAGCCACACCCGCGCGATGGCCATCGAGAGTGCTATAGGCTGTATATGTATACGCGCAAACAACAGCCATTAAACTGTACGTTCAGCATACTGTCCGCGTATTTTATACTCGACGTATATACCGTTATATATATATATATATATATATGTACTCGACCAGTGGTTATCGAAGGGTCGAAAGATGCATAAGAGAACGAGAGAAAGGGGAAAAGAGGAAAAAACATATATATATGTATAACCTCTGTGGTTAATTCCTCAGGCCATTTTGTAACGCGCACGCGTCTATATATATATATATATATATATACATGTAAGTAAGAGCTCCGGAGCTCTTAACATTATTTACAATGCGGCTGTAAAGAGAAAGTCGTTGCGTCCCGCTCGCACCCAGCAGCCGATATAATACCGCCCGGCGCTCTTAAAAGAGCCGAGTGCTATAGTATTGCTATATACGCGCTGCACCATTGCTCTCGTTTAGTTGTATGTATATATATATACGTATTGCGCACTTAACCGCGCATACGTTGTATTTTGAAAACAAGTGAGAGAGAAAACTCCCCTATATCCGCTTTAATTACTCTCGCGGCATTGAAAGCTTAGAGTATATCCGAGAGAAGAACAGGTAAGATCGATTCTCACAATAGCCTTAAGACGATGATTTCTCTCGCCACAACGGGAGAGAGAGAGGAGGAGATAATAATTACTTCTGGAGAATTATTCTGTTTGCCATAGTAACTGATGCAGCGCCGCGTCGAGTAGTGCGGTTATTAAACGTTTCCTCGTTATTATATACCGTCCATTGTTTCTCACCACGAGGTTTATCACCCTGCCATCATCATCATCTCAGCGAACAACGAGAGTGTAAAAATTCTGTCTCTTTTGTTTGCAATATGAAGATAACAACAACAACGACGACGGCGAAGTGAAGAGTTATATATATATATACACGTATGTGTAAGGGTAATGTTGGTTACGTATTATATATATCGTAGAGAAAGACAGGAAGAAAATGGAGGTGTTTATTGGCTGTCGAGAGAAAGAGGGAGAGAGACATGCGCTGCTAAGCTATACGGCACATACGCAGCGATCGATTCTTCGCCGCGTCTTCCGAGTCATTTGCTCCGAAAATCTCGGCTTGTGCCGCGCAGGTCTCAACTCTCAACGCTCGTGCTTGATATATACCTATACATGTTGTATAAGGAATCCTAACTACGCTGCGTCTGTATAGCTGACCAGACGTGAACCCTATATAGATACAGTATATAGTAACGGATTTTTTCAATAAAATACGACGTGTGTGTGTATATATACTATTACAACAGAAACATACTCGAATTCACGCTTGCGAGCGCTTGAGAACGATTGCAATCAAAGAATCACTGAAAAAAAGCTAGCCCCCTCCAAAAAAAAGGAAAAATCCTGATGGCAGCAGCAACAGCAGCTCTCCAATTTTTTTCCAAAGGGCTTTTTAATGGGACGAGGAATCCATCGTTCACACGCGTGTATATATATCGTGTACCTATAGATATATATATACGTATATATATCCGCGCGTGAAACGAATGCAACCTCTCTCGCTCGCTCATTCTCGTTTTCCACGACATTCGTTGCACTGCACCTCACTCACAACACACACGCACACATATATACATACACTGTAAACGCGACGCGAAAAAGGCGTGAGCGGTCAATCATCCGCCACGTCAATTCCATTAAACCCGTTGCGCACCGAGCATGCAAGCAGCAGCAACACACACACACACACATATAAACGTATATATATTACATTCGCATGCATTCTTGCATGTATGCATACTATACCAGCTATATACACACACACATATATATATATAAATTTCCTGGCAATCTCATATGAAAAACACACCGCTTTGCTGCTATTTTTTTTTTCGTTCTAGTAAAAAGCTCCCCAGAGTTCACGCGACGCGCCCGCAATAAATACGTAGCGCACAGTCGAGTCATTAGCATTCACATTAGCCGTGTAACTCTCTCTCACTCTCAAGCGGTTGAGTATTTATGCACACATAGTGTATATAGCGAGGGTGAAAAATGCGAGCACGCGAGTGAAATGAACGACGTTGCAGCAGCGTAGGATAATACACAGAGTTGTATGTATATACGTGTATGTTATAGAGCATTAGTAGTAGTATAGTAGTTGCGAACAGGTGTGCGATAAACGGCTAGACCACGAGTTCGCGCGAGTGCGCGCATATAAGTATATATATATAAGAAAGAAAGAAAGCCAGGGGAATAAAAGAGGCCGAGAAGAATAAAAAGGAGGCACGAGAGTGTATATAGCAGCAGGTATATACACGTTTCTGCGTGTGTGTATATAGGTATATATGTGCACGCAAAGTAGTATATAACAACACACACGCGCGCGTATACGCGGCAGCTGTGAAGCGCGGGCGAAAAATCTCATAGCATCCGCACCTGCGCTCAACACACACACACACGCGTGTGTGCATATATATACCGCGCGCGCGCGCGTTCGGCTTCTCTCTGCTCCCCTTTTCTCTTTCTCTCGGGTCCACTCTTCTCTTTCGGCCTTCGAAATTCCGAAGCTCTTCGTGTGTTATATGTGCGCGTCCGCGCGTGTATATAGTGTGTAACAAAAGCGAGGACCCGAGTGAGGAGAGAAGAAAGAGATTTCCTCTGGATATACACATACATATATAATACAACACACAGACATACATGTAGAGAGTTGCAAGGCCGAAACCACATGATGCGGGCGACTTTTCGGCGCGCGTGGTCTCGTGCCGTTTATGGAGTGAAAGCGCGTATATATATATGGGAACGAGATCCTTGTGGAAGGGCAGACAGGACATGCACTTTTTTTTCTTTTTTTTTCGTTTGCCCAATAGGGGGTGAACAAGAGAGAAAGAGAGAGGTTAGGTATAAGCTACATGGGTCGCGTGTGTAGACGGGCAGGTATATGCGTGTGTGCTGGAAAATCGATCGTCATTGTATTAGTGGTAGTAGTAGTAGTAGTAATAGTAGTCGTGCTGCTGCAGGTGGACGGCGAAATGAGAACGAAATTTAATTCCCGTCGTATATATACGGCGTTTGTATGTACGTGTGTGTATATATATATGCGTCCTCGCGCTTCTATCCACCGTATGCGAGAAGCTCTCGGGAAAGTCAATAGAGTCCGGAAACGATTCCCTTCGCGAGGCAACGCGAAGAGGAAACGAAAAAGAGAGAGAGAGAGAGAGAATGCGGACAGGTATAGAGAGAGAGAGAATGCGGACAGGTATAGAGAGAGAGAGAAAGAAGGAATTCGCTGTGGTGTTGGAGCGGCATATAATGGAGGGAATTACAATCGAGCGTTCGTCCACCCGCGCGCCCGCGTGATAAAAATCCAACAACGTGCGTGTTGGAAAAAACGATCGATCGTCGTCGTCGTAGCGCGTTATTTACAAGGCAATTAGTGTGCGAGGGTTTTTTGGTATGAAAGGAACCGTGAGGTATATAAGAGGGGAAGAAGAGTTATTGTATATAGGTATATGAGGAAAAGGGAAGAAAGTGGGCGACACGCGCGCGCGGAGAGAAAGAAAAAGAAAATCAATGGGAAAAATAAAAGACGACCTTTATAAATAGAGCAGCAACGAGCGAGTGAGTGTGTGTAGCCTCACGAAATATAAGAATGCCGCGGACGACGAGTGTATACGAGCAAGCGAGAGAAATATGTCGAGAGAGAGAGAGTAGGCCGCTGCGGTTCTGTCGTTTCCAGAACCTCGTCCAAAAGGATTCGCGTCACACACGGTTATATGTATATACGTTATATGTACATGTATATATATATATGCATATGCATGTATGTACCCGTATGTGTGTGTGTGTTACTCTCACGCCGAAAAATCGAAGACCCTCCGTGCGAGGGCGAGGAGAAAATAAAGAAACAAACACACATAGTATTATACACGCGAGACCGCGAGCATGAGAGGAGGGAACAGGTGAGGAGGGAACGAAGAAGGGACGACGACGAGAGAGAGTGCGCGTATATCACGCGTATATGTATATATTCACCCTTATACGTATACATATACTACAACCAGCCTACATTTACTATCACACATATACTTACTCTCTCTGTCTTCCCTTCGCGCATGTGTATATAAAAAAGTGATACACAGAGAGAGCGAGCGAGGGCGCGCGCAGGTAGAAGGAGGAAGAGGTGGTGGTAGTAGTAGTTATAGGTATATAGTATGTAGGTATAGGCGTGCGATTAAAAGGAAGAAAGCTCTCGCTCTCTCTCTCTTCTCGTCGTCGTCGTAGTCGACTTAAAGCGGAAAAATCGATCGCGCCAGACGTTCGTTCGTTCGCGCGAGCTGAGCGATCGGACGCTCTTCGTTTTTTTTTTCTCTTTCTTTTGCTCCTGTGTGTAAGAATGTGTATACATACAGGTAAAGAGAGAGAGAGGGAACGGGGCCGTCGTCGACGACGTTGTCGCGAGAGAGGTATAGGTAGGAAGGTATATAGCATCATGCGCCAGACTGAGATAACGTGAGAGCAAAGGCTGGAAGAACGAGTGAGAGATGTGTGTGGTATATACGAGGAGAAAGGTGTATAAGGAGTGAGAAAGACAGAGAGAGAGAGAGTCGTCCCACCACCTATGTTTTTTTTTTCTCTTCTCGATGGATCGACTCTCTGCTGCTGTCTCTCTGCGTGTGTGGGTATGTGTATGTGTATGTCTGTGTATACGCGGCTGTCGTAGTCACCTTCCTTATGTAGGTGTATACGCAGGAATTCGTGCGGGAGTGCGCACGGCTGCGGACACAACCACTGCGTGTATATACGTATATATATATGTATATACGTACACATATATATATACATATAGAAAAAGTGTATATGTACGTATGTATGAGACTCACCTGCGCGGTCAGAGTTGGGTGTCGGGTGCAGCAGGTTGGCCCTCGTCGCACCGACGGCTAGCAATATAAGTAGCAAGCCAGAGGCAAACGTCGACCTCCTCGTCGACGACATATTTGTCCTCACTTTTATTATATCTCTTGTTCACTCGATGATGATGATGATAACTAATATTACTCTCTGCTATATATATAGGTATATATATGCGCAGAGGTTTACTCTCTTCTTTTTCTCGCGCACACTCAAATCTCGTAGCACCACTTATATGTATGATGTACAAACGTTGTCGTATATATGTGTGTTACAATATATATACCTTAGCGCATCTTCGTCTCTCTCTCTCTCTCTACTCGCAGCGAGAGACAGAGCAGCAGCGCTAAGCTAGCTCGACTCCCCCGCGCTCGCGCGCGATTTGCTGCTACTCCTGATACTATAACTGATGACACACAGATATGTTAATAACACACTCGCGTATACGTTTAGCCGTTTTCCTTTTTTATCGTATACGCGCTTATATGTAGGTATATATACTACTTCTAACGTTTCGATATATACGCGTATGTATATATATGTATGCAAGTATATATGTGTGTGTGTTGCACAGATCGCACGATGCGTCCGTGCAGCGATGAGACACACGACTGCTGGTTGGTTCGCGCGACGGAGAGAAGAGATGATCGCGCGCCGCCGCGCGGTGGTGGCGGTGCTACACGGCGCGTTTACGACATACCTTATACCTCGCCGCGTGTGCCGCCACCGTCGACTTTACCCATACAACTTTACGCCACTCCCACATACACATATGTATATATATATAGTAGTTGTCTACCTTCGAGCCAAGTCCAGTTTTCTATATACGTATACATATGGTGTGTGTGTGAGAGAGAGTAGACCGCCGCCGCGAAGCGTGCCTGCGCGCGCGAGCGCACATCGAGTCAATATTTGAGCGGAATGCCGGTGTTGGAGAGAGAGAGGAATATATATATCGATTCGAAGAGAAAAATGCTATGGATGTGTGTGTGTGTATGTATATATGTGCGATGAGGATATATAAAGCGTGAGAGCAACAGAAGCGTTAGTTCTCTACCTTTACTGCGACGACCTGCTTTACCGATCGGATGTGATAGAGGGGGGAGGGCAGAAGGGAGTGAATGGAAAGATGTGTCCTTTTGCGGAGTATGCTAATGCGATATGCATGCGTTATATGTATGTGTGTATGCGAGGGAGAGAGAGAGAGAGTATAGTAGCAGTGATATCATCGCGAGAGCGTTAGGGGCCGTATGAATAAGCGAAGAGAGTGAGTAAGAGAGTGAGAGAGATAAAGAGTCCTTCGGACGGGTAGGTTGGTATCTGCGGATCGTCCGCCTTCATGAGAGAGTTTTGGGGGCGCGCGAGGACTGTGATTTATATATCTATATATACTTATATATACGTCCAGTCATGTATGTATGTGTGAATTGGATGCTTTAAAATATTAAAGGTGAAGTTTTGGAGTTACAGTAATCTGTGGAATTTTTCTTTTTTTTTTGGAGCATTGATTTTGCGGAACGCACCACGTGTGTAGTATGTGTAGGCGTAAGCGAATTCACATGCGGGTATATATTATATTGCTACGATAAGCGGTTTTTGGAGCAGCTCACGCGCATGTATATATATATAGGTATATAAGAGCTTGAATACGCGATCTCTGCACCAACGACGACGACGACAAGCGCGAAAGTGGAGCAAGGATTATGACGTTTTCATCCTTCCGCGAAGAACAACGTGATGCGGTTCTCGCGCTATTTTACTTACAACGTGGTCAATGTATAACAGGAATAGGATTTTTTTTCTTCTCGGAGATAAACAAGTTTGTAGTATAATGTGAGCATGGTAAATTAATAATACATAATTAAGTGGGAAGTGTGCGTTATTTTTATCTATATATAGAAATCATTGAAAAAGTACATATATTTTCTTTATAAAACTGAGATATTCGGCGGTGTATAATATACTTTCGAAATCCACGGTTTGGCGACATAAATATTTAAACGTGTATATATACCTATAGAGGTAGTAGTTATCGATGAGCCGCGATATCAATCCCCCTCTAAACGAGAAAATTGCGTGACTACGTATGCTAATGGGGTTTTGCATCTGCGACGCGTGTGGCTATATCTGTGCTTATATTATTTATAAAAGTATCACACGCCCAACACGCGCGTGTGTACAACGAAGAATATATACGTATATAAAAAAATATATATATATAAGAATGTAATTAACTTTCGGTACCTATATATCACGGTTCTTTTTCCACATCAGCGTTTAAGTGTACGCGCGTATGTGTGAATATAAAAAAAAAACAACTTTTGGAGTTTCGCAGCGCGTGTATATAACTGCGCATTAAGGAGATCAAGCCGCCTATACACGTATACACAATATAAGTATATGAATATGCAACAGACTGCTCATGAATTTAAATGCGAAAGTGTTGTATATGGGAGTGTGTGTGTGTGTTTTTTTTTCTTATTTTTCGCGAGATTATAAAGACGGCCGCGCGTGAGTGTATGCGAGCGAGGTATTCGGAATGATCGTCTCGCGGTAAATGGCTATATTAGTTGAAAATAAGATGTGGAGTTTGAGAAGAAAAAAAATAATCTTTGTGCAATGTCTATTAGTAAGAAAAGGCATTTTATCAAGCGTTTTAAAATTAGGTCAGTGCAGTAGTGACCGATCGGTTAAGATTCTTGAAATATATATGTTACGGGAATTTATTTTTAAGATTTGTAAAAGGCGATTGTTGAGTCACGATCTCAATGTCGTAATAAATGAATTCGGTTGAATTGTAAGAAATATATACATAAAATCACCAAACATGGGTTTCAGCTCCGAAATTTCACGCATCTTAATGTACGAGTACACTGACCCTAATATATATACCCACTATTTCCAAAACATTTTATTCATCAATCACACCGTACCTAAATCCTGAAATTCCTCAAGTGTATACTCCTCCACACACACACACGCGTCTTACAAAACCACCGCTATGTCTCGACTTCCCGCAACAGCTTATAACACGCGTACTGCGATTTTCCGGAACCTTTTTTTCCTCCCCTCTTTCCTAAACTTGGCCGCTTCTCTCCTTCTTTTATACATCCGCACGAGCCGGCGGTTTTGTTGCATAGCTTCGTCTCTGCCTGCCGAAACTCTGTCGAGACGACGGGGCCGACAATTTTAGCTTTCGAGGAAGCGTGACGCTCTCTCTCTCTTGTCGCTCGTTAGGGAACTGTACACGGCCATCTCGTATATACACTCACCGGTCAAAAGATACGTATACACCACGTGGATTTCTTTATAGCTACGATAGGGAAACCGATGTCTGTATACGGTTTTCTTTTTTTCTTTTTTATTTCTAATTCGCACGGTCTTTTGTGACTGGGAAATGGATTTATCGTGTGTGTGTGTATATATAGAGGGGGGATACGCTGATGGCAGGCGGAATTCCTGAGATAAGGAAATGCGATTCTTCCCGGTGTGTATAGCCCAAACGCTTGGCGCGCGCGCGCTAGCTTCGTATCGGATGATATCTCGATGCGGAAAGGAATTACGAAAGAGCTCGCGTATATAAGTCTGAGACGTTCTGATTTTTTTTTCTCTCTGTGTATAAGCGAGCGCGCGCGTGTGTTTTTCTTTCCGTTAGCTGCGCGCGTTGCGATTTATTTTGATTCGGGCTGCTCTCTCGCTTTTTTTGTGTGGATCTGGTTGATAGATATCGACGAATTGATTGAAATATATATATATATATTGGGGTGGGATTTTCTCGGGAGGGTGTAGATGCTTATCCGGTAACGGCGTTCTATTACAATGTTAAAAAGGTTTTCAAATTTGTTTTCTTTTTCTTCTTTTTGGAGAGGAGTTCTTATTTGATAAACATTATGTACAATGTTATGGAGTATTTTATTCTTCTTTTATGTAGTATTGGTCTTGAATAATTTTGTCTTTCACAGAGATCGACGAATCGTTATTAGATACGGAGGAAAAGTAATACGGGCGTAAATTATCACATTATTATTATTATCTTCTTTTATTTGTGATCAACGTATCGCTTTATATTTTTTTTTTTACATTTCTCGAATATGAAAGCAATACCGAAATTAAATTATATTACAAAACTATGTAGAATACAATACTTAATCACGTGATTTCTTTCAGAGAAATAAATTGTGACTAATATACAATTGTGGTCCATCAATGAAAATAGTTTCACGGTCCATAAGGAAAATACCATTATAAAAGTATCGCAAATTTTACAAAAACATGTTTTTCTTTCAAAGGGATATTCACAAACTGCAGTAGATCTTGATGTGATAAGACCGATAAATACAAAATTAAAAATGCTTTATCAACTTTATCAAAATTCATGCACAGTCAGTTTTTTACATATTTGGTTTATTTCATGTCCCTTCAAAAAAACAATCAAACATTTCTCTAAAAACACACCAATCGTACTCTCTCGCAAACATACACACACACGCATACTCCCATTCTAAGAAATAAAGTCTAAAGCACACAAACCATCCTCTGCACGCGCCAGCGCATTACATTTGATAATTGAGTAACACATCCTGCCTGGCGAGCTCGAGCAACATAGGGTCGTCGAAGAATTTGTTAATCGATACATCCTCGGATAGTCCCTTCCTTCGTCTTGTCTTTAACATAAATTCTCGCGCCAGATGCGTCGCAGGCTGTGGCTCTAATGGCCTAATGGTAATGCTCTTGTCCAACGGATCACCAGGCACGATTTGCCAGTGATGGAAGACAGAGAGACAGAAAGCTTGACCTTGTGTATGCGTACGCAGATCAGTCTCAAATCCAAAGCTGTCAATCGCTGGAATAAAAGCTTTGATAGTGTAGAGTGGACTGCCAGGTACCGGAGCATCTTGCGTCACGTGTCCACGACGTTTGGCGAGTACAGTGTACACAGCGGACACGCAGTCGGCAGGAGCTTGCACTTCGACGAAGAGGTAAGGTTCCATTAGACGTGGTGTTGCCATGAGGAAAGCTGAATAGGCTACTCGACGTGCAGTTGGGATGATTTGACCGCCTAGAAGAAAAAGTTGAAAGTGGTATTTAATTGCGGCCGTTTCTTGTAATTTATATGTTATTGCAGAATGTTTTTCACGCGTATAAGTATTTACGAGGTAACTGTAAACTGCGCTGGAATAACATACCTCGATTTTTACGTAACTGTTACTTTGGAAAGTAATGCAAAAAAAAATAATATTAATTTAAATAAAAATACAGTCTTTAATTTACGAAAATTTAAGCAACGTTTGAAGTCAAATTAAACATCTTTCTCGCCGCACAACTTACTAAACCTGATTTATCGACGCCCTCAAATAACCACATGAAAAAAAAAGTAATCCAGATAAATCCCCCCGGACGACTTTCGAGAATCTTAAAAAAAACTTTCTTTCCACACTCTCATTCGCAACTGACGCGAGAAAAATGCCCGCGCGTTAATAAATGAGACCTGAATATATATATATACACGAAAGTATACACGGCCGACTTGATAAAGTGACGTAGCACGTGACTCTGTCCTCTCGCAAATAAAAAAAAAAGAGGAAGAAGAAAAAGAGTAAAAAAAAGACACATCGTTTTCATCGAAATGGTTACACGTACCACCACGATGAAGTGGTTCCTGAGCTATAACAGCATCGAGGATCTTGAACTTGACGTTACGTATAGGCTCCTCGCAGAGTGGACCTTCACGTGTACCCCATTGGAACCCTTGGACAATAGCTTCACGGGCACTGTTCAATAAAGATTTGTCGACTTCTGAAGGTAATGTATCGTCGACGAGAATGTTAGGACCTGTAGCGTCAGGCCCGAAAGCCCAGATACTACGCGCTGCTAACAAATCCCAATCGTATTTCTGTTGGAAGAACTCGCCGAGTTTTTTTCTGTTGAAGAGAGAAAAGTGGATAGTTGAGTTAATCGGGGTAGTTAAGTGGTAATGGCTAAGTGGCATATAGTGCACTCAAGGGAGTTGAGTGGAAAACAATCGCGCGGTAGTTGGTGTATATAGTGGGTCTGCTTTCTCACTCTCTATTCTTAGGTTGAGTCTATTTTTGGGTGGAGAGAAGAGCGATGCGGTGGTTATTGTAGCGCATAAATTAGCGGTTTTGGGGTATACGATTTGGCTTTAGGCTATTAGCAATTAATAGATCTAACGAAGTTTATAATTGTAATGTAAATATTTACTGTTTATTTGTTTGAATTTTAAAATTTATTGCGGTAAAGTGGAATAAAATTACTTTTCACAATTAGGGATACTATTTTACGTCGTAAACTTTGAGACTTTGTTAAACTCTAATGATGTAAACTTTATAACCATTAATACATTCTGATAATTAAAACTTTAAAGTTTAAATTATCGACTACAGTTTTCTCATTAACATAAAATACTGGGTTGTTTTAATTAAACCTATATATACTTTGTGAAAATAAATGAAAAATTTTTAAAAAGCATAGGAAACTTACTTGTTCCACGTGATCTTGACTTGCTCCGCCTCGATATCCTCCGCCAATCCACGCTCCAGTGGCTCGGCAATCATCGTCAGTTTGTTTTTCTTGTTCGGCGTCTCAGCGAAACACTTAAGTGAACTCGTCTCTACGACAGTCTCAGCGAAAGCGACAACAGGATCGGCCACTTTAATGTCAATTTCAGAGTACATGCGTCTCAGATCGTGCATAGCACAATCCAGGTACAGTTCACCTGTTCCTAGTACAACGTGCTCACCGCTTTCTTCCACTCTGGTACCTAACAGAGGGTAACTTTTGTTTACCTTACGCAGACCGTCCAACATTTTCGGTAACTCTGAGGGGTTGACCGGCTCAACGGCGATTTTAATGATACTTTGGGTGTTGAATTTAAGAGGTCGGAAGATATGCAAATCGTCTGATTCGACGAGATCAGTGATAGTGCTGGTCTTGACGATCGACCTGTCGATGCCCTCGATGAGGACCCAGTTGCCTGCAGGTACCATGCTTAACTCGATGTTGTAACGGGCCTCGCTTACCCATAGTCGTCCGACAGACAGTATGCGAGAGTCTTCCTCGTCCTGGCGAGTGTAAGCTTCTCCTAGGACTCGGACTTTCTCGCCTGCGGTAAGAGTACCTGACATTACACGACCCAGGACGACGAAGAGCGCACAGTCCTCCGTGGGGTACATTTTTGTACTGTGGATCATTAGTCTTCCCTAAAAGAAAAATAAAATAATTGGTTTTAGAATAAATAAACGAAAAGGAAAGAAGTGTTTAATAAGTAAGTGAAAAGTCTATGTAAACATACATCTGGATTCAAATCAATCATATCCTGTGCAAGTGGAGATTCAATTGGTCCGGTATAAATGTGTGATACTTTTGACTGAGCATTAACTTTAGGATTTGGTATATGAGCGACACACATGTCGACAAATCCACACATATCTCCCAAAAATCTAGTACAGACTAAACGAAGTAACGGTCTGATGTTCATTTTCATTTCTTCAGATGTCAGACGAATTCCAAGTTCATCCAATACTAAAAAAATAAGAGCGTGAAATAACAGTTATTTTTGTTTTTATTGAGAAAATTAGCACATACCTTCTGGTAAAGTTGTGTCAACATCTCCAACAACTTGAGCAAATATTTTGTACAATGGTTCCAAGATAAATTCAATGAAACTTCTTTGGGCTGTGTTATGAGGAGGTTTCTTTGTGAATTTTCTTGTTTTAGAATTAAAATAGACATCACCCCACAGCCTTTTTGCAAACTCATTGGCATTCAAGCCTGGATAATCTCTAGCATACATTGCAGCAAACGATTTCAATGTGAAACAGACATTATACTCTGAACTGGCAAAACATACATTGCCAATAGCAGGTGAAACAAATGCAGGAGCCTCCTCATCAGAATGCAGAGCAATCAAACCATTAACTTCTTCAATAATATGACGTAGTTTATAATAGGCATCAAGAGGTGGCAGTTTCAATTCAAGAATGAGCCTGTCAATTTTGTTGATGCACACTGTCAAAGCCATTTTTTCTTGCATTGCGTGTTTTAGCAATCTTTCTGTATTTAACATTACACCTTCTGCAGCGTCAACCATAAGGACTGCTCCATCAGACAATCGAATAGCAGCTGTAGCTTCATCAGAAAAATTAACATGTCCTGGTGTGTCAAAAATATTTAAAAGATATGACTTTGATTTAACATCAGGCAAAACAAGTGTTACTGGTACTGCTTTGGTAGAAACTCCTCTCTGCTGTTCAGTGAATAGTGTATCAGTATATCTAAAATCATACACGAATTATAATTTATTATTTTGGAGTTTTAACATTAAAATTTATGTTATTAATAATGTAAATTATTATGCTTACCTCAATGGTTTTTCGTCAGTCACTGAATGCATGAAAGGATGAGTTTGTCTAATTAAACAATCTACCAATGTAGTTTTGCCGTGATGCAAATGTCCCAATAATACTACATTACGAATCAAGTCTGGACAATCCATTAAATCAGCAAGATAATCTATACTGTAAGTGGTTTCTGGAAGTTGCTGCTGTTTAATTTGAAATTTAGCCTTTCTAGTTGGAGCGATCAGTGGTTTGTCAAGTGGTTGAGCATCCTCTTCTTGTACAAGTGTTTCTACCTATAAACACGAATAAAAATACAATTAATATCCAAGATAACAATTACAATACCAAAAATGCAAGATTAAAGAAAGTCTACTAAAAAATACTTACATCTGGTCCGTAAACTTCCAAGGCACTAGGATAATACCTCTTATCCTCATGAAGAACAACTGCCATAGTATTTGTCTCCATATTCTCTCTACCTTCATCCTTATCTTCTTCCATCTCCTCATCCGATCGCTCCCTGTCATCAACATCATCACCGGTAGTCCCATAATCATTCTCCTCCTCGCTGTCTGAAGCCAACTCAGGCCCAATGTAATTACCAAACTCATCATAGTAGTCGGGATCCATATTGTTGTTTATTTATGAACGAAACTACAATGTACACAAGAAAAAACGTGCTATTTATTATGCTCAAATTATAACCTACAAAAATCCACTATTTCAACTTTAAATGAATTTGATTGTATGAAAGTATAAATATATCAAAGCACACTTCGAATACTACTTAAACCACATAATAGGAAACTAACATTTTACTATTCTTCTCCTTAACAATTTACAACAACACACAAAACCGCCAACACGTTGAAAATACACATATATATACCTACGTACCGGTAGCGGATGATGATGATAGACGCAGACGCCGCTTACTTTGCCGCGTTTATCGCGCTCTTTTTTACCAAAGCATTCTTACTCACCGTCAGATATCGCCACTAGTCGGACTCGTAGTTTAAGCGCTTCGACGCTCCTGATTCCACATATATATAGTATAATAATCTCGATGCTCGGTTCAACGGAACGAGGGGGCGAAAGAGAGAGAGAGAGACGGCAAGATACCTATTTTAGATGAACATCGGAATTATATTATACGCGCGCACCCAGGGGATATATACGCGTGCGTGCGTGCAGAGCCTGCGTAGTGGGTAGGTATATGGTACGTACACGCATGCTGCGCGCGAAACTCCATTGTGTACGCGTCGTCGTCGTCGTATGTATATATCTATATATATGTACAGCAGTGGTAGTAACTTTTCCCCTACGACGCTGTCAATTCTCCGGGTATATTGCGTTAGAAGTTTCAAGATTGAAGGGTAGGGAGAGAGACTTCGCGAGAGGTTCGGGAATGGATGGTGTAACATTGTTCATGTATTTTGGATGTGGATAATTGCGAGGATTTTTTTATGTTATGACGATTTGTTGAAATGTTAAGTCTGTGTTAATGAGAGTTTAATTTGTGTAATTTTATTATTATTTTATCAATTAATTGATTGTATAATAATTTTATAGCATATATTACGATGATTATTGAGCAATTTGATGAAATACATGCAATTAACGTATTCCGTTACATGATTAATTATATATGGAATTGTTGTATTTATTGCATTTTAAAGTTATTCAGTTCAATGAGAATATATTATCTTTTGAAATCATTTTAAATTGTTCAAAATTTTGAATATTTGTATGTACTAATTTGTTAATTAAATAATCAAATTAATTATAAAATAAATTGGTTTCTCGGAGTATACGTATAAACGATATTAAAATTTAAACATCGTGATGTTTTATTAATATATTCACTATTATGCCTAAAACGTTTTCCTTGTTTTTTAAACAACGCTATCTACTATCATTTTCTTATCTTTAAATCGTTTAACAAGTATATTAAAAATACAAAGTCAATGATAATAAGTTCTCGCACCAAGCGTACGTTTTATCTCGGTAAAGGCAATGAACCCAGCAATCGCTTTTAGCATAACATTGATTTTCAAAATACATTAAGCATCGAGATTTACTCTTAGAATCCCGATATGGATTTTCCTTAATTTAATTATCTTTACTATAGATATTATATAGTAAGTATTATTAATTTAATAATACTTACTATAGAACTTATATAGCTATATGCATCTTTCGCTACTAAACTATTAATTAAATTTTTCAAAGAATTCACTCATTGAATCCCATCTATATAATTACGATACAGATTAATTGTGCATTTGATGTATACTAAAACAATACGCCATATCCAACAACCAAACGATTCATAAAACAACATCATTATACGCAACTTATACTACAAAAGCAACCTATCAATTACCATATAGCAGAAAGAGGTTGAATGTCTAATATAAATAGAGCATGATACAACCACTATTTGATTTGCCTCTCGTTATGTTCGGAAAATATTGCACAATACACCCATTTACGCAACGCACTCGATGTTCACATATTCCTTCCTACAATAGAAAGCATATATATACACACATACGTCAGCCTTTTCTTTGCGTTGTTTAATGCCGCGCTGCGCAGTTTTATTGTTTGCAATTGCGCGTGCAGAGAACAATTTAATGTATGCAAATGCATGCCGTTCGCGCGACGAACGATATACGCATTTATTGCATGGTTACATTGCGCGAACACTAGCGTGGAGGTTTCATACGATACTGCCTTCGTGTGCTTTCAATAATGAATTATTGTTTATTGCTTATACGCACAATTGATTGTAGTATGTCGATCGGATTAAATTTCATCTATAGAAAAAAAGCGTGTATTACATAGAATCAACGGCAGGATTCGCGGTCGCATATATCACGCTAGCGAGTTATTTCGAATCATCGGCGCGTACGTGGCCGAACACATTTAAATAATAAAACAAGACACCCGGGTAATGTTGTTTTCGAAAAATCAATATAGCGTTTATCGACTTATTTCAATCGATAAAGCTCGATGACGCTGCGGTTACATATACATTTACATCAACATATATACAATATAGTTATATCCGTCCTCAACTATATATATAACTTTCAGCTGCCTTATGTACTTTAATTCGTTTTCGCGAATGTAACAACAATACTTCCAAAAAAAAGCTTCATTTTCTAATACATCGTAGTAAACCTCGAGCTAACTATATATATATATATATTTCTGATGCGTACGCGGGACTATCCTCCTCTAAACGCGCGCGCACCCTACTACGGCGCGCGTCTACTTTCCTGATCCCTATCGAATCTAAAAGTGACGTTCATCGCGTGCCTGCTTATACATCGTCGTTATATGTCCTACACACATATCCCCTGACGACGTCGATGCGTTCATGTATATAGATATACATTTTGAAGTGGAATTCAATGTTAATTTGATAAATATTATGTACTTCGTGGTGTCTATATAATTGTTGAAGCATAATATTATTTATTGGTTGATTAGCTTGGAAGCCATATACACGTATATATTGAAAACAGCCACGAATTTCAACGAATAACTTACAAAACTCCACAGCTCACATATATATACATACAGTGGAAGCCTGCAAAGGAGAGGGAGAGAGAGAGAGAACGTCGCCTCCGGTGCGGCTGCTGCGCCCGTATCGACCTCGGCGTCCGTCGGCTGAAGTAGCTGCGCATGCGCGGTACCACTACGAGTACACACACACACACACACACATATAGCCCCTGGGGGGTTGCCGTCGCTGCTACGTACTTCAAATGTAGCTCGAACAGGTATAATATTACTGAAGCTGAAAAGTTGAAGAATATTTTTCGAGCCTCTGTATATATATATATGTATGAAAAATTCGGTAGTTGAGATTTTACAGTGGTGCACATATGCATTGTTGCTTTACGTAAGTGTAGAGCTGGGAGGATGAAGAGGGGAATTGTAAAGAGAATGTTGGGAGTTGACAAATGATAGAGGGTGGGTCACCTTGTTCTTTTGTTTTTCTTTTTCGGAGAAATTGATTTTTGGAGGTGTATATAGGAGCAGGTGAGTCGCGTGGTTGGGAGGAGTAAAAGTGGTTTGCTGGGTTTACGGTGGAGAGTTTGGGACGAAGGTCGATTGGATGTTCGTAACTCACGAATGAAATAAAACTTTAATAGCTTGCATTGAATAAAAAACACAGAACTTTACTGATATTGAAATTGATGAACGATAAACATTAGTTTTATTGAAGTGAATAACATAGATAAATACAATGTAAATGAAAGGGCGACAGTAAAGCTTAGTCCGTGGATCATTACTTACAAATCGAGATCTCCGTCTCAGGCGGAGCCGATGAAGGGTGAAAACTGTATATGATTGTTTTATAGTGATTAGGGGAATTAATTAATATATAGCTAAGTGGTATTTAGAAGTAGCATTGAAATGAATATGATATAGTTGTAGTTGTTAAAGCAATGTTAAATATTAAGTTTATATATGATGTAATTATAGCGAATAAGCGAAATTCATTGTAGGGGTGCTATCAAAGAGCGCGGTAGTGTTCCGAGGGCAAGAATCAAGTGACAAAACACGTCGAATCTAGAATACTTTATATAGTTGTTGTTAGTTTTACTCGCGTGATATCGTAAAAAGCTGCGTATTCTTTTTTTTTTGTTCATATTGTTATACTTGCGTTTAGAGCGCTACCGAGCTCTTTGATCCTATTTAGTTTCGCATAAACGTTTGTATTCTCAGCAGTCACACAGTATGAGCTATTTTTTATATAGTTAATATAAAACTGTAGAAAACGTAAGCAAAAAATAGATTTGACTCATCGAAGTTATAATAGTGCAGTGCTTCAATATTATTGGATTCTAGCGCGGGGATAGGGGGGGCTGCCGTTGTCATGGATGCCGAAATAGATCGAACGCTCGTACCTTTTCGACTCTAGTTCTAATAGTACGAGTGCGATGTGTTTACCGCCCTCCCTAATTTGCTGTATATAGTCTGACTTAAAAGTAAAAATAGTACATTACAATACATATGTGCCTTAAGTGACCCGTTGGATGGCGTGAAGTTAGCGTCCGAGCGAAGCGAGTATCGTAGCGTGTGCGATAAATGCGGTGCAAAAAAGTATTATCTTAGGTCACGAATAGACGGGTGCGGGCTTAGGTCACAAACAATGCTATAAAAGTTCGTTGTTTCCTTCGCGCGGAACGTATGTGAAGTATGAGTGAGTTGTGCGGGTGAACCCGGGGAATCGTCGTAACGTTCTAATATTGTAAAAACGAAAATGTGTTTATTTTTTTGTATTATACCCAGGCGAGAATTAGTAAAACCTTAGAAGGAATGATGAAGCACGTATATGTACTCAGAGCGGTCCCACATAATTTTATGATGCGTTTTATTACCCCTATAAGCTCGACCGTCGGCTATATTTTATCAAAAGCGTGCGATTCTCGCAAGTCAACGGATAGCAATTAAGAATATTTTGGGTATTCCCAGAGAACGGGAAACAATACGAAATTTCCCATCATCCCCTCTTCACTGTCACCACGACTTATTGTGCCGAATGAAAGATCGGGCATAGACAGTCGAAAAGAAAACACGAGACGAGCAACAGCTCTCAGACCATCGAATCATTTATAGAATTCTATCGATCAGTGCCGATTGAAACTTAAACAGAAATATTTTTCATAGAGAACATGTATATAATAAACGTAAGATCCAAAAGAAGTAGCCGTAGAAGTTATATATACACGCGTTCATCTTGCTGCAGTAAAACTAAGGACCATGCTCTAACGGCAGTGTAATAACATCAGTTTTCTGCTTTCTCAACTACTATACGATTCAATTTAAAAGTTTATTCCAATCAACAGAACCCACCAATACTGATTCCAAACACGTATTCAAAATATAAACAGCTTATCTCAACATGTTACTTCAAAAAACCACGAAAACCCTCGTATCTATAACCCTCGCGGCCCGTTTTTCCACATAAAAACCGTTTCTCCTCATCTTCTCAACCCTCAACCCACTTCTCCTTTTCACCTTCAACCCACCAAACCTTCCTTCCCCTCACCTCAACATCTCCAACCTTTATTAACACCCTCAACACCTAAAAAACCCCATTATCCCTTGATCAAAAACCTCTTCGTTACACTATACTGCGTATTCCTGCTGAACACCCGGCTTCAGGGGGCGGAGCTTTAAGCTAGCCTTCCGATTGGCGGGCGGTAATAGGGCGCGGCCTGCTGCCATTTTGGCGCACGCCCCAAGCGCTCGACTAACGCCACGCCCACTTACGTCGGCGAGCGACGCGTCGTGCGCCCGAGGGTATCCAATTACGAGCGGAATTTTTTTTAATCGCCATTGAGACGATACATTGTACAAGGCCAGGTTGAAATTCGCTGAGGTTGGAAGTTGAGGTAAGAGGTGTTAGGGAGAGTTTTCGTGAATATGAATGCGTTGCGTGAGGAGGAGATACGGGAAGTGAGCGTTTGTTTGGGGCTTGTTCACGTAGAGAGTATTAGTTAAAACATAAGTTTCAGGGATATGACTAAAGGGCGTTGGATAAGGGGAGTGTTAGTTTAGGTAGGTGGTTCATGGAATCGGTTAATATAGATTGTTACGAGAACCTGAATCGTTTCGGAGCAAAGGCATTATATCTCGCGCTCCGAATTGAAATTCTCACGAATTTTCCGGAATTCTCAGGTATTGCTCAAACTACGAGACATTCGTCAACAACACCATTGTACACTGATACCTATACCGTAAACACCTAAACCTATACCTTACACACCTCGAATTACCCTGAGATCCGCGAAGCTTCTCGAACGCCATGTTACTTCCACGCAACTGCGCACAAACGTACATCGCGTTCGTTTCTCTCTCCCTCTTACCCAATCGTACATCGCCTTCACCCTATACCCGTTCTATCAACCTTCACTACTCTACCTCATCATCCCAATTAGTCTTTCTAAAACTCACGTCGCTTCTGTACATACCTACACAAGAAAACGTAACATCGCGCGATACTTACGTTATATATATTCCATTAGGCACAACGAAGGCGCAGATGCACTTATCGCCATCTGGTGTCCGCGACGGGCGTGCGCGTTATTACTTTTGTGTGCCGCCTCGTGGTTTCTCTCTCTCTCTCTCTCTCTCTCTCTCTCTTCTGTATAGCGCGTGCGCGATCGCCACAAAAACCGCAACGCACGCGAACTGTGTCGGTTGGTATATAGAGTTTTTTTTCGAGTTAATCGTGGTTTGCAGGATGAGGTGAAAGTGTTTTTGGAAGGGTTTCGAAGGGTAAAAAGGATGGTTTTGATGGGTGTCGGAACGTGTATTGTTGATTACTGAGGGAATTCGTGTGTAATATACGCGCGTATATGTGTATGCGCTATTTTGGTATACAATATAGGATTCCTATGGTGGATGAGTGGAGGGATATAATTGTAGGTTGAAGTGAGGCGAACGGAAGTTAGGTTTTGGTGAACAAAAACGATGGAGAAGTGAAATGTCGGGGTTCGTTAATTTGTCCGGTCTTCGGTGTTTGTTATTGCGTTGATTTGATCGTTGAAGAGTATGAGTTTTGATATAGTTTCTCGGTGTATTTTTAACTTTATAGCATTAAACTTTGGGTTTTGGATCTCCAAAATTAACTGTATAATAAAGCATTAACGTCTTACAATACTATGAGAGGTGATTATAAAATGGCACTGCATGAGAAGCAGATTTCTTTACGATTAATATGATATTGTTACTTAATTCAGATAACTAAATTTAAATATGGCTAACTACTTAGTTAAATCTTATCGCTTTACCAGTGTCACCGAATATTTTATTATTAATAAAATTTAATTGCAAATCTCAACTAGATAAATCTGTTAACTACATAAAGATTTCCTATTCCCAGTATAGGCTCTTGAACGACGTATATATAAGATCTGATATACATGCTCGTATAATGTATATATTAACCAAGTTTGACGTATAATTTCATATTATAATATATTGATAATATTACAAAGCTACAACAGCTAACAAAAATGAGCTGAATCACGGATTCTGCTTAATTCGAAACCACTCAAGTATAATATAATGAAAATACAATATTCGTTCGTTCAACTTAAAAACTGCCACGACAACGAATGATATCCACCAGATATATACAAAAGCGTGAATTTTGGAGCGTTCTCACTTGAGCCTAACAGCTATAAATTATCATTTCTATATATCATTCCCATTCCCCTCTTCCTCTCTATATATCAGTATATCACCCATCCCAAACGAAACACACACACACACCAGACTCACGATTTCACGAGTCTCATTGATAAAAATCATCAACCTCTCTCTTACACACACACACACACATGCAAAACAACCATATCCCTCAACCTCATTATCATATCTTCACCTCCCCTCCCTCATCCAGAAATAGCAAAGCCAAAATCAGCGCTTACTATATACTCGCTTATACACGATATATATCATGGCTGCGAGTTCAACACTCGCTTTCTTTCGTGCGTCGGACGTTGTCACAGGGTCGCATACATAATCAGCAGGTATACTACTCCTCGGTCCCCGCGTGCGAAGCGAGTATGTGTATATATATATATATACATAAGCGCAGACACATCAGGCTATATATACGCAAAGGAATGTGATTCGGGCCTGGCCTGTCGTATATGTATATGTATGGGTATATACGGACGATGATAAGCATGCAGTGCTGTAGTATATGTACGGATATGCGACGTCGACGACGACGCGGCGTCCTCGCGCATGCGCGGTGTATAGCAAGAGGCTTATATGTATATATAGATATAGAGACGCGAAAAAGTGTGGGTGATGTCCCGTGGTTGGTCGCCTGTGCCGCCGCGTCAGATCGATAATTGCAGGATAAATCAGTCGCCCGTATATATACGCGCGTGTGTGTGTAGGTATGTATACGTCAGCTGAAAATTCCTCGGGACGAGAATTAGTAGGTGGAAGAGAGAAAAGCTATGTAACGCTGGCTCTGTGGTATATATGCGAGACGGTTTATACATGTATATAGGGTTCATCGGGACGACAGAGACAGCACGTATATAGCGATATATACTTACCCCGTTCGTTCCTCGCTCATGCGCGTATTAAGTATATTGTCGCGAAGAGAGGATGTATGTATTGGGAGGAGGTGGCGAAATAGTGATTTCGGGGTTATATATCGAGCGGTGAGTGGGATTGTGGATTTATGAGGCGATGGCGGCGGCGACCGGAGGGGGGATTTTGAGATTGCAGAGTGGTTGGGTTAGGGGGAGAGGTAAAGGGGGTGACTTGGGAGGTGGGGTAAATGATTGAGAAAGGAGGAGGGAGGGCGGTTGGAGATTTATTGTATAGAGGGTTTTTAGCGGTAAGGGTTGATGGGTGTTTTTGGGATTTCGGGAACACTTTGTAAATTAACAATAACAATTAAAAATTATTTCCGTAATTAATTGATTTAATTGTATAGTTGTTGAATATGCATAAATAAGTGCAGATTACTGTTGTATTGTCAACGTGTATTTTTCTTGTTTAGAGAACCACTCGTTCGAATTATCGAAGGGTATTGAACTATTGATGTTTTTCTCTTTATACATCAGTTATATTTTTGGACAACAATGGTTTTAATTTTTTATATAAGTTCAAATTAATAAAACAAATAATGTATATGATAATAAATATGAATGTAAAACTCACATAAAATTTTCTTTTAATTAACTTATACGGATGAAATCAGAAAAAAAATTTATTGATAAAGTGATCCAATACAATCATCTGAATAAGTAAACATCTAGGTAGTGTGTTTTTGTCTATTCTTAGCTCTTGATAAAACTTTATTATGTTATAGACTTTTTTTCTATACACACAATCAACAAGTGTTTACTGTTTATAAAGTCTCAATCAATGATGTTCAGTGGTTCTAGTTTTATTTCGTATTGTAATCTGATTTCCTAATCATGTAATTGCAAATAATTAAAATAACTACAGTACAATTCTTACAATTGAAATTTTATGTGAGAAAAAAGGATTAAATTTTGGTAAAACTAAACATAAAATAATATTAGGAAGTTTTAGATATAGGTATTATAAAAATAAATACATTCATAAATATATGTGAAGAGAATATTTATTAATGATTAATCATTGTGTAGTACAGAGATCGTAAGGTACGCAGTAGGTAAAACATAACAACGAAGAAAAAAAATAGGAGAAATAAGATGTAGAAACTAATTCTCGTTAACAAACAAAACTGACTCACATATTCTATACATGTATTATACCTCGACGGACGTCGCGTTTAAATAGACAACAATGTATAATATCGCGCAACAACGACCAAAAGTCGTAATTCTGGCGTTTTATCAGCATCGCTATAATATTGATTTGCGATTATTATATCGTTAGTTTATGCTTTCTGATTATATACCAATCAATCTTAAAACGCAAAATTGCACTTCAGTACTTCGTTATCGAATTATGTAAATTAATTTACATAAGAATAAATAAAGAAAAAACAAAACTTAGACTTTCTTAAAATAATTTTTTCAACAAATTACGCCTATTTATAATAATAATAATAATAATATTTAATAGAAAGAAAAAAAAAATTCCTCTATACAGCAACAGGTATGGGGTTTTCTTCATTCAGACAATGGAAGCTCCAGGATATCATCGTGCCATGTTGCGGGGGTTTTTTTTTTTATTAGTTTAAACTTCCATGTCCTCAGAAACGAAGACAAAAAAACTGTAATTGATTTGCGCACATCTTGCATCGAGATATAGTCTACGACACTTTAATGCGGGTCTGCAAAATAATCTTGTACCGATCTAACAGATCTCTCTTTCTTTCGCGATCGTAATAATAATTACAGAATCGTGGTACGATCGTTAATTTATGCTATACATACCGACGATTATTATACACTTTTTACTTTTTTTTTTTAAATCAAATATTGAAATATCAAGGTTCGAGTGTAAAAGACATTTTATACTAGTAATGATGGTAGCTCTTCTCTTGTTTATATATATATATATTTTTTTGATTTTGCAGACGATGAAGTCGTAAGGTCGCGCAGATAATTCGCCTTAATCTACATTGAAAGGACGTACATTATGAACGTGATCAGTCTATACAATCGATGGGTTTTTCTTTATGAAATAGAAAGACGACTGATGCGTCTCTCTTTTACGTGGGCAGTTATTTTTTTTTTACAATCGCTTGGTATTCTTTTTTTCTCTCGCTCTCTCTCGCTCTCGCTCTCGCTCTCAACCGACTGCACGCACACTTATATAGTTTATCGCTACACGAACTTAGAGTTTGCAAATACCAACAAGTCTTTATGCAGAATCAATAAAAGGAAGAAAAAAAAGAAATATAATATAATAATAATAATAATAATATATTGTATATATATTAATTTGCTTAAAAGTATTATAAAAATAAATTGTGCACAGCTATGTTATAGAGGACTTTGGTAAATTACAACTACATAATAAAGTATATGTATAATTGAAGGGGAAAAAAGATTGCACAAAGGATGCCAATGCACGACGACGCAAGCTTTTACAATTCGCTTCTTATTTTTGCTTATTAAATTTGTTTTCCTTTTGGTTTTAGCCTCCATCGGATCACGAGAAACTGTAGTATATTATTGCACTTTCTTTGCACATCGGAAATTGCTAATAACGTGAACACATTTCATGCATTTGCGAAATAATAATAAACATAATAATAATAATAATAATAATAATATTCCATTACGGTTGGTCCAACTGATCTTTGATATTGACAGAGTTAATAATGCTCATCATTATATATTTTTTTCGTTTTACAACGAATTTCGTCGTAGCGCGTTATACAATCGATCAAGTCCCATTGTTTTTTTTCCAACGGCGATTAATTAAATTGCACTAAACATTGCACATGTTTTATTTTTTCTCTTACTTATACTCCCTCTCTCTGTCTCTGTCTCTTTGGCATCTCTGAGGAGTACTCGCTTCATCCCTCTATATATACCTACAACTCGTAGCGTTTACACGAGGGATAATATATATATATATATGTATAAGATCGACAAATGTGTATGTGTATCATGATGTATTATGGGTATATGCTTATTTATACCTCACCTGGTAAAGTACAAACAACCCGTAGTAAAATTTTCCAAAAATTTTCTTTAACTACTTTTTGACATATTTGCTTTATTATTATTTTTTTTTATTCCTCCCGATCAGGTCCATCACCATCATCACCTCCCAATCATCTTGTTCTCCATTAAAAATAAACCGAGACCAAAAAAAAGAAAAAAAATAATGAAACGGTTTCGTTATACAAATGGGATGGTGTACATATTAACGACGAGAGAGTTTACATATGCGTCGAACTCTTCTTCTTTACTTCGTCAGACTGCTGCTGCTGCTTGCTACTACACACACACATACATATACACGCGGTGAGTTATTTTCTGCCAGTTTCTCTACGTACATCTCTACTTATCGCTTACACGCTAATCGCGGTTACACCTGCATCTGGCGCGCCCGCGTGTATTCTCACTCGCGGTTACATATACATACATATATATACGTGGTAAGGTGTATATATGTATATATGTAGGTGAGAGAGATATGATGGGTTTACGCCAGACGCTACGAGAAAAAAAATAAAAGAAAAAAAAAGATATCGGCGCGTTGGTTCTTTTTCCGTTTTACACGTTCGCCTCTTTTGTTCTGTTTTCTCTCTTTCTTTCTCTATGTCGATTTTTTTATCTGTGTGTAAGTCTCGGTTATACATCGCGAAAGGATATGCCCGGAGGGAGTAATTCTTTGTTTTTTTTTGTGCTTTGCAAAATAGATTCTCACTTATAGAGAGTCTCTCTCGTCATATACCATCACGCGCAAACTTGGCCTTGTACACGAGGGGGGTATACATGTATGTATATACTATCCTCGGAAATGAGCGAGCTCTTACGTCTTTTTTTTTCTCTACTCATGAGGAACTGTTCAACTTGTTTAGGAACGAAATTGCAAATATCAGTGTTGGTCGAGAGCGCGCATTCGCGTGTGTATACAACAGATTAACGACGTTTACATACCCTCCAAAGCATATCCGTGTACTTATAGTTCACCTCGCTAAAGCGTTATGTAATATTTAATTATTATATTATTATTTATTATTTTTTTTTTGTTATCGTTATAGTTTACATCTAGCCTCCGAGACATTGTTTTGTGACGTACACACTCAAGGGTTCAACGATGTTTTTTTTACTTTTTTGTTTTATATATATCACATGTTCTATTCGAATCCTGTCATCCCCCTATAAAATCTTATTGACAGATCCTCAATCAGCCTCATCCTCCCCCATACACCGTCCCGTATATAGATATTACAAGTTGAAGTAACCGATATATACTTTTTACATTGAAAAATATTACAGTATCCATCAATTCACGTAAAAAGAAAATCCAGTCGCACTTTCGTGTGTAGTATATTATTGATTTTATTCTTATGAATTATCGACAGTTTGCTCTGTGTTAATATGTTGCTGTTTTTTTAATGTCTGCAATTTGCATAAGTACCTTACAAAAAATGTTGATCCTTGTTTCTTTTCTGACTTTTTTTTGCAAGAAAAGAAATCATCAGACTTATGAATTCAATTTTTGATTAATCGAAAAAATTAAAAAAAAAAACATTCTCTATTATACTACTTGTCTTTACTAATTGTGGGACTATTATCAACTACTCTATTACCCAGTGTAAAATGCTCACGTGAATAACTATTTCGTAAAAAATGGTGAATTACATGCTATATTGACGTTACTCCTTTATTGTTATACTTATAAAATAAAATTGATATCTTATTCTTGATCACTACTGTTTATCATTCCAACTAAACCTTATTTCGTCGGGAAAATTCTACCTATATACTGTATTTTTATAAAAATACAAAAAGTAGGAGCTATTGTTATACATTGTTACAGTGTCTAAATGGTTTTCTGTATCATTACGTAAATTGATGATACGTGTACATATATTATACCAGCTCGTAGACAAAAATTCCCCCTTGAAAAACCGATACACCTCCACTCAACTTCATCCAAAATCGCAATCATATACACATATAGCAATCAAATCGAATGTACATATAGAAAATATCGTTTTTTTATCTCTCTTAATAAACGCACGCTTTATCGTCACCCCGTTACCTTATATTGCACGTACCTCTTAAATCCTTGAAAGAAAGAAAAGAACTACACCCCCGATAAACGATTCGCTAATTACTCACACAGGAAGAAGAAGAAGAAGAAGAACGACAGCTAAAGCGCTATTACAAAATACGAGCTTCCTCCTCGTCTTTACACTTACGGCGGTTGGTGATGATGGGCTGCCATGTGGTGGAAGTAACCTGCCCTCTGGTGACGATATTGTGAAGCAACGATTGCTTGAGGATTGGGTATATGCCGTACACCGATGTTCGGCTTAATCTTCACTCCGAAACCGGTGATGCGTTGATGGGGTTGAGGTATTTTGAGGGCGACCGACTTACCGATACTCGAACCCGGGTTAACGAAGCTCGCCGGTAGCTTCGATTTATCGACACCAGTGCGATCGATCAGCGACACTGCAGCGTCGGACAGAGTACGCAGGTTCAAGTCTTGCGTTTTTCTTGGCTCGTCCTTCGATTTATCCATCGCAGCGGCTGTTCTACTGAGACTATTTTTGAGGATACTCACGGGCACGTCTTCGGGGTTGCACCTGGTGATCGTTACATCGGACATTCCTGACGATATGCCGTCCTTCGATAGGTTTGTCGGTCTGCTGAGGTCCAGTGGCGACTCGAATTTGCCAGCTGTGAAGGTCGTGGGTGCGAAGGTGACGTTCGCTCGTTTCGCACTTCTTAAGGGTGTTAGGGGTGGTGGTTCTTTCCGCTTCGCGCTGTTCGTTGTGGGTGTTGCGCTCCTTGTCGACGTCGATGGTTGCTGCTGTTGTTGTTGTTGCTGTTGAGGCGCAGGTGTCGGCGTCGGAGTTGGTGTAGCTGTCGTAGACGAGGTCGTGCTTTCTTTGGAGTTGGACATGATGCTCTTGAGGGTATCGCGCATCTGCTTTTCGGCGAGGAGGCTACGCACGCGGTTAGCTTTGCTCTCGCGGAACTGCTTCTCCAGTTTCTCGCGCTCGAGTGCTGGGTCGGCTTTGTCGTCGCCCGAACGAGCTGGGCTGTTAACGCGTTCCTGGCGGTTTTTGGCTACCTCGCTGGTAGCGACGAGGCCGAGACGACGTAGGACCTCTTCGTTCTTCGGTGACTCTTCTCTTTCGGGTTGTTTCTTCGGTTCTTCTACTTTCTCAACAGGAACTGGTTCCGGAACTTTCTCGATCTCCACTGTCTTGGTCTCCTTTTCGGGTTCTACCACAGGTGTAGTTTCTATCTTTTCCGTTACCTCTTCTTTGCTAGTATCCTTCGTCTCCTCTTCCTTTTCCTCCTTCTTCTCCTCAACAACTTTTTCAACCTCCGTTATCTCTTCTATTTCGACGCTCCCCTTGTGCTCTCTTGTTCGGTGCTTTTGCGAGTTACCCTTCAGCTTTTCCTTCCTTGCCGATCTGATCTGCATGAGTTTTTCCTTCGGTGGACATGGTGTCAATCTGACCTTCAATTTTAATAGATCTTCCCTTGGCGTGGTCGTGATTTCCGCTATGACTCGTTTGTTCCTCCTCTTCTTCCTTTTGTGCTGATGCTCTAGTTTCGGTGGTTTACCACTCTTCGATCTGTCTTCGTATGGCGGTGGATCAGGTGCACGCATCACTGGGGTAACCTCGCAGCGTGGCTTTTTCGATGCCTCGTGCTCCTTTGCGCTGGAGTATTGGTCGACGACGGTTGCCGATCTTGGAGTTTTGTCCAACTGATCCATTCGTGATATCGTAGGTTTTGGACTGGGTGGTGGTGTAGGTGGCCTCTGAATGTTTTCGATCGCCTGGTTACTGGTATCGGGGTTTGTCGTAGTAGTACCGCTACCGCTGCTGTTGCTTTCGTAGCAGTTGGTAGCGGGTTTTGCTGAGGTCAATTTGTCGACTCGAATTATACGGTAGAGGAGCTTCATCGGGGTTTCCTGGAAACAGAACATCGGTACGGCTCGCTTTATACAATGATGTCTATCAATTTTTTTTTAATTATTTGGAAAAATCGTCAAATTCTTTTTCTCTTGATTTACGGAGACTTTTTGAAATCTTATAAATAGTTAATAATACCGAAAGAAATTAAGTTAATTAGTTAATATTTATATTTTTAACTACTTAAATATTTAAAATCAACCTATATTAGTGTAAATAAATTAAATTCATACATTACGAATAAAAAACTTTCATATCATAACAAATAAGAGAAAATATATACGGCACTTTGTGCTTATAGAAAATAATTTACTTTCTAAATTGCATGTTTGTCTATATTTTTCTTATTATTATTGAAATCCCTATTTCGAATCTTATAATCGTATACTTCGTTAAAAATTTTAATATCATCAAGATAATACATATAGAAGCAAATAGTCTAAAGATATAGTTATATTATTATGGGCGTATTGAGTCATTTATTTAACTCCTTTTACAGATCTATAATACAAATTACAAAAATCATAATATCTTTAAGTTTATCCCTAAGAATAAGCAATTTAGTGTATATTTTTTTAGGGATATCCCATAATATCAATGACATTTGTTAATGCATTTTTTTTTTCGTTAATGTGGGTAGTATTTCTGAATATTGATATATCATCGTAATGTTATAGATTGCCTCGCTGTAAACAAACCGTGAACAACTTTTCTCCGGTTTACCGCATCACCGCAGATTTTGATGAATTAATTTGTATTCTAATTATCGATTTAACTCTTTAAGCTCATGACTCGCAGTGATTCTCAATCGATATTTACGAAAGTGTATGATTAGGAGGAAAGAATATTTAAAAAGTTAAAAGTAAAAACTAGTTTCTAATACCTCATTTACATTTATAATGATATTTTTCCTTAAAGAAAATATGTTGAAAATATCTAGATTTGCAAACTTTGTACTGAAGTAAATTGAAAACGAATCACTAAAACGTTTCTAAAATTTTTTTATGCGTTTTAAAAAATGTTATTTATAATATATTCGTTTACTGAGAATTTTGCAAGAACTATTTTTTGTTATTAATTAAAACGACTGTTATTGTAGAATTGAGCACGAGAATTACGCGTAAAAGTTTGCAACTTTATAACTTAATATCTTTATTTTGAATCGTCAAAATAATAATTAGGTCACTTATAATAATAATAATAATAATGATGATGATGAAGTTTTTTTCAAATGAGACAAGAAATGATTGGTCGTCAATGAACGCATAAACATAAAGATTTTATAAAATAAAAAAAAGGGATAGTCAAAGAAGATTAAAAATACTATTAACTGAAAATCGCCATACAGTTTCTTCTTTTTTCATGTTCTATAGCGTTACTTAAAGATTTTTTTATTTTTCTCATTATTGATAAAAAAAATTTTATCTATTAAACGGATATTCAAGAAAAAAAAGCACTAATTAAAATTTTAACACTCATAAAAACCCAACAACTCACCCTCTTCCATTCGAAGATACAAGCGAGATCCATCAACGTCCACGATGGGTCAAGCACCTCGACCAGCTCCTCCTTCGTCCCATTCGTCCCACCACCGATTTCGTACATCATTTCGATCTTACTATTCCCGCACTGCACGCCTGAATCGTTCGGCGTATCCCATCCCATCTTTAGCATCAATAATCTCACAAGATGCCTCACAGTCACACCAGCTGGACACTTGAAATACTTGGGCGAGTTCGCCGGACTCGTACTATCGACCTCGCACAGACTTAAACTGACAAGATCATCGAAGCACAAATCAGGCGCACCCATTGGCGTCTGACTTGTACACTGAGGATTCACCTGGCAGAAATGCCTACGTCGTTCGAGTTCCGAACGAAAGAGACCTGGTACGATCAAGTAGACAAGCCGCTGGAGACCTACATCCGGTACCGGTGGCGCAAGGACAGTCGCACTACACGTAGGACAAGCTCGTGGACCACCAGCCGATAGACGCCTGATTATACAGCCACGGCAAACTGTAACAAAAAAAGAAAAGAAAAGATGCAAGGTTGTAGCGTGTTTTCTTTTTTGTAGAGAGTGAGAGAGGGTTTTTTTTCAAGGTGTGAATGATTTATGGTTATGGGAGAGGGAGAGAAAGCAGGTGTCATGGGGATCGGGGATATATTGCGAGAGTGCTGTTAAAGTTAATGGCGGGGATTTTGGTGCTGTTATGGGGCTGTATCGGTTACGAGATGAGTACGGTGTTATTTTTTACGACGCGATGTACTTTAAACGTTATTGTATAGGGGAGATTTTTTTTTAGGATAGTACACTGATAATGCCGTTACCGATATTCGAAAATTTTAATGTTTCATTGTAATGCTAATGAATTCAATATGAAAGAATCATAAAATGTTGTTATTAGAACGTGTTAAATTAAGGTTTGATTTACGTCTGTACAAAGAAGACACCGAAAGGGACGAAACTCTCATCTGAACGACACAAAAACCCCAGCAATGCGCAAAAAGCCCATCCAATTACTCTACCGATTAATCCGAGTCAAATCGAATCAGGGAACCACCCAGAAGCTACTACTACTACTGCTTAACTCTTCCCCCCCATACGTCAATCTCTCCCCAGTATACGCACGCACGCACGCACGCACGTGATCTCCTTAACTGTGCGCTAATTCCCCATTGAAATTCGCACGACTATACTCGTTTCTCTCTCTCTCTCTCTCCCTTTGGACAAAGAACCGAGACGCGTTCTACAACAGCGGTAGGGTATGGAAAAAGTGGATGACTACTACGAACAATCACGTTGCGCGCAGGTGTTATACTTGTCTATATGTATACTTACAAGAATGCAGGCACTCGACGAGAGTAGTCGCGTCGACGAGGTACCCTCGACATAGTGGACAAACGATGTGTTCGTTCAGGTCTTTGAGATGAGGCCGGTTACGCGATGACGACCTTGCTGTTGAGGGTGCTAATAATGGTGGTGGTGGTTCCATGGTGCTCATGCTGGTTGCCGACAGCTTATCCTGCCTGTGTATGTAGAGAAAAACGAGTTTTTGTTATGAGTATAAGAGATGTCCATGATTGTGGCGAGGAGGTATGGGTCTTTTTGTGGAACGATGGTAGGAGAGGGAGTTTTTTTCGTTTATGGGGTGGAGTGTGGATTTATCGGTACGTCGTAGGGTTAATTACTGGGTGGTGGGTGTTTTTATATAGCGATTGAATGTTTGTGAATAAGGACTTTGTAGTTACGTTATATAAGTATATAAAAAATGTAATGCAGAATATTTATAAATGTTCGATTACGATCTGCACATAATTCTTTTTTTTTTAATATTATAACTTTATATAACGATAACATCGTACGATGCGATTTTTCATGTTTTTTTTTCTTTTTTTTTTAATTTGAACCGCATTACATAAGCGCGCGATTAATGAATGTTAATCCTAATATTATTTATACTTTTGCTGAATCACGTTTGACAAAAATATAATATTGCCAATCAAAACCGTCGAAATTGCAGCATTACGATTCATACACTAGCATATATTCCTGGAAAACTCGTTACACAGAGAAAATTCACGCACTTTAGAAGAAAACCTTGGGGTATAACGCGATTCTAACGGTCGTGACTAACGCGTGCACGAGCACGATAAGAGCATATAGACATTTGGACACAATTGCGCCGCATACACAACTTCTATATACCTTCTATACATAATCCTAGAATTATACTACTTTGCGTGCCTCCACTTATCCACATGCGCATATAATCTTTATTTATTTATTTATATACTAACGATTCCAACCAACTTCGCACATATATATATACACATCTCCTATATATTCATCGCGTATATTCATTCAATCGAACACAAGCACGCGTGATAACCCGTAACAAACCGCAATTTAACACGCGGCAACAAAACCTCTGCGCACCGGCACACACATACACATATATATGTATATCTAACCGACACTCAGCATTATACACGAACGGTCGCGTCTTTGCCTCGTACGCGCTCGCGCGTTGTATAACAAATCACTCGCTGCCGTTGTCGTCGTCGTCGTCGGCGACGATTCTACCACATTCCCACTCCTCTTCATTCCCTGCGCGCACGTAGGTGTATCTCCTCGCTTCGCTCCAGTGGCTTCTCCGAAGCGAAAACCGAAGAAGAAGGAAAGAAAGAAAAAAAAAGAAAGAAAAGAATTCACGCGCGGTCGCGCGACTCTTGCGAAATAAACGGCCCGCTTGTATACTTGTGGCTATATATACACACACGCACCACCCTGGTATATATATATGTATATATATGTGTGTGTATACTACTCGGGCAAGTCACCGCTGAGAGAGAGAGAGAGAGAGCCACGAGGCCGGGCGAATTGATCAACATCCCGCGCGCGCCGTACTTTACTCGTGCCGGATATTATCGAGCGATGCGAGAGAGAAAGAGAGAGAGAGAGACGCGTGGGCGTGCGCCGCCGCTGCTGCTGCAGCAGTGGCGGAGAGAGAGAGCGAAAACAGCTGGTCGAGTGAAGGCGCGCGCGCGCGTGAGTGGTGAGGACGACGCGCGCGATGCACACGCACCTTATCAATTTCCGGAAAACTTTTCGAGAGCGAGGAAAAGTTTTTTTTTTTTGTTTTTGTAGGAAGAGAAGGGTAGGGTGTATAATACTGAGGGGCGATTTTAATTAATGCTTTTGGATACTTTATTGAATGTGGTGGGTGTATAGATATATGTGGGATGGCAAATTGAATGTCATAAATGTAGCGGTCCATCGTCGTTAAGATAAAACTGATAAAGTGAAACGTCGCAATTAGCTATACTTTATGTGTACTCGTAAATATATATATATATAGAGCTCGTTCCGAAACAATGTTGACACTGTGTATTCGCTGCGAGCATCGTCGTAGATAAGTTAATGTTATATTTTTGATAGTAAAAAAGAAGTCAACGATAATATATTGCGTTCTATATTTTTTATTAATTATTTTATTTTAATTGATACAGAAAAAAAACTGCGGTATGTTAAGAGCCTCTGTATAACATTCGGTTAAATTCGGAGCGCAGCGAGCGTGTGTGTATAGGTATATTATCGCGACACTCGATCTTTCGTTTCTAACCTCAACGCTAACCTTTCATTCAAAGAAACCTCGTTAGTCACTTGTAATTCCGTTCGTTCGCTCGCTCGAGCTCACTCGGCATTCTTTCGTTAATGTTCTCTCGGTAAAAAAACGAGAGACAAGTGCAATAAACTTTGGCCGCATTGTTTGACAAACAATACCTCTCGTATATTATAACATTAAACATTTTACACAATGGCTTCAATTATCTTGGAAAAATATTAACGAGAACTTGGATACAAACCTCTTACGTTTTCTCCTACTTCGCATCGATAATTAATACTACTAATTATATATACAAAAAAAACAACACTTGTAGTCACCCCGACATGTATACAGCTAAGTATACGAGAAAAGGGAAAGAAAATTTCGTTCGCAATGTTCAAGTACATACCGGGCGATCATCATTGTTTACTTCAGCGCGTACTTATAACTGCGGCCACTGTACACGTACATCCGCGCGCGCAACGACGACGACGACGACGACCACCACCGCTGCCTCGCCACTGTACCGACACATAATCAACCCAACCTCTCTTCTATATAACCTCACTCCCAATCCAAAACTCTATCCTATTCCTCTCCCCTCTATATATACATATATATCATAACGCGATTACTTACTACACTCGTCTGCTCCGAATCGTTCTCTCATATATATAGAGAAAGAAAAAAAAAGTAATTTCGAACCACACACATATTCACACACACATACATACACACACATACACCGGGCATTTAAAAGTCACGTGCGTCAGAGCGAGACGGATGCGCGCGACAGAACGAACGACAGAGAGAGACCTTATACATATATATATATATTCATAACACATATATAGATATACATATCGATAGCTTACCGGTACAGCAGTCAGCAGCAGCGGTGCGCTGCTCGATTCTCCCAGCAGCGAAAGCGCTGCAGCAGAAAGGCCAAGCAGCAGCAGCAGCAGTAGTACCTATAGTAGTGTGCAGGCGACGTGGCAACTACGCGATGGATATATATATCTATACAATATATATAAGAGGCGACCGATGTCTCTCTCGTATGTGGCGGCGGCGGCTGCTCTTGTTGTTAGCCTCAACAGCAGCAGCGTGAGCACACTGCTATATACGTAAAGAGCGCACTATATAACAGCGCGCGCGCTCGCGTATATGTACGATAGTAAAGAGAGAGAGAGAGACGTGGCAACGTTGCAGTAAAGCGGCAACGTTTCACGTCCAATATCTGGCAACGACGTCGTCGCGGCGGTGTGCCATGTTACGATAGCGAGCAGTGGCGGCAGCAGCACGGACGCACCTTCTCATCGTCTTCTCTCTCTCTCTCTCTCCCCTTCGTTCTCTTGTACTCGCTCCCTCTATATACACATATAGGCAACGTAGAGAGAGAGAGATATAGAATCTGATCCCCTTGTGGAACGTTATATAGCTTGTCAGGTTGAAGTTGTACTTTTTCACTACCCTCTTGTTGTGTATATATATACTTCTTCAATGTGTACTCGTAGAAGATGTGCAGGTTGGGAAGAGAGAGAGAGAACGAATGTTGTATAAAGCCAACCCGACGACGACGACGACGACGCGAGGAACGTACGACGACGCGACGGTGACGCGCGCGCGCTCGGTGGCTATCTGTTGTCTCTCCTCCTCGTCGCCGACGTCTATCTTTCTCTCTCTCTCTCTCTCTCACTCTCTCTACGTTCAGAGAGTATGCGCGGCACGGTAGCGGTACGAGAGATATCGACCCCGCCTAGGCTCCGCCTGCTAACCGACGAAACTCACCGAATGTTGCCGAACGCGCCTCCTCCCTCTTGATATGTGTGTATGTATGTATGTCTCTCACGTTATGCTTATATATATATATATATATACATTCTCGTATATATACACACTTACCTTTTTCGTCTCTCTCTCTCTCCCCTCTCTCTCCTCCCCCCTACCTCCCACGCGAAACTGGTGAGAGTAGTAAGCTAAGAGAACGACCTCCTTCTCGTTCAATGCTGCCTACTACGTGTATTACTTGGTACGTACGTAGGTTCGGGATATACTGGATGTACTAGAATATTACATGTAGAATACGTGTACATTAGAGTTTGAGAGGAATATCCTTCTCTTGTCTATTTGTACCTATGGATTGAGGTGATAGGAATGATTATGGAAGAAGGGTTGATGAGGTGAGAAAGACGAAGGAAGATGAGGAGGTGTGTGTAGATGTATAGATCGAGGCTGCAGGTTACACAGCGCCATTGATCAGTGTGTGGGTGAGAGAGGATATAATCGATTGGGTAGGGATGAGGATGGTAGAATGCTGCTGGGTGAAGGGTTTTATGGAAGGATTGATTTGGTTGGATGTTGAGAATGAGGAGCAGGGGTTGAGATTAATAGTTGTTTAATAATTATTGCGTAATAGCTAATTTTGAAGAGCTTGTGATGAGTTGATAGAACCAAAGGTGTAGGGATGAAAAGTGGTCTATCCTGAGAATTTGCATGGAAATGGTTGATTAAATCAGCTCAAACTTGAAGTTTAGATCACGAAATCAGGTGAAACTTGGAAATTCGTTTTTCGCGGTTGATGTATCTGAAAATTGAATTTAAAATCAATTTCACCAGGAGCGTGCACTATCTTCGAGTTCTGGATTTGGCTGAAACTTTGGAATAAGTTTTTGGGTGTAGAAATATGATGGAAGCGGCAATGTTAGACCCTAGCGCTCAAATAAACTAAAGTTCTCGGCCTTTTTAGCTTTATTTAGAAACAAGTCTTGGAAAAGTCCTGTCTTTAAAACGAGGTTCATTTAATTTAGGAAAGTCTTAAATATCATTCAAATATAGAAAATAAACTAGAGAAAATGACCCTTTATTTGCATTATTAAGGATTACAAAATGTCGATTTTTTAAAAGTTATAAAAATTTTAAATTATGTATCGATAGTACACTACAATCTGAAGGCAATCAAACGATCAATCTTATTGCATTTTCGATACTTAATTCGACTTCTATAACTTTGGAAAAAATCAACATTTCGTAATCCTTAATAAAGAAAGTAAAAGTTCATTTTCTCTAGTTTTATTTTCTATATTTAAATGATATTTGGACTTTCCTAAGTTAAATGGCTCCTGTTTTAAAAAGAGGCCCTTTTCAAGACTTTTTGAAAGTAAAGCTAAAAAGACAAAAACTTTATTTTTTTGAACGTTGGGGTCTCTAATATTACAGCTATTATCATAATTTCTACACCCAAAAACTCATAATAAAGTTTGAGCCAAATCCTGCATGAAATGTAAATAATTATTTTTCGAACGCTTGTGAAAAATGTAGCCACCAAGTTTCAGTCTGGCTATTTTAGGCCCTGAAATTGGCATTTAATTTTAGGTATTGCATAGAATTTTGTATATAAATAATAAATTGTGAAAGTGCGCATGATTATGGAAATAAAAAGTAAACAACATTATGCTAAGATTTCACTAAATTTGATTTTTTTCGGAGCAGTGTTTACTGTGCGACTATGCAACCAATAGATTTAAAAAATTACTTCGATTTCATGATTAATTATACAGATACATAAAAATAAATATGTCGGAACTCGGTATGAGAAACATGTTTTCTTACGTATTTTCAGGTACGAATTCATACCTGAAAATAAAAGGTTTTCTAAGTTGATTTTGTTGGAATACCATTGTATTATTAGAAAATCTTGGAAAACCAGGAACACGTATAAAGATAATCTCATTATAGGACCCTTTCTTGTTTTCCAAGATTTCTTGATAATAACATCGTATTTAATCAATCATTCTGCGTGAAGTTCTTTTGACTTCAAGTACGCATTTTGAATATTAAAATACGTAACACGTTTCTCGTGCCTGATACGCGCGTATTGCTTATGCGGGCTTGTAAATTTTGTACATGCTTTATACTGATTTCTGATAATAAAATATAGTATTTACAGAGAAACGGCATTGGGAATCCCGTACTTTGACTTTATAGATATGAATTTAACGCTTTAAAGTTTATAAGTAACATGTTTCTTATACCAGGTTCAGACATGCTTTTATGAGGGCCTGTATTATCTAATCTGATCCAAGTAATAATTATTATTATACGAACCAATAAACGCAGTGTGTATGTAATGTGTCGCTAGTAACAGATGAGATGAAAACAACAATCTTTGTTTGTTTGTTTACATATTATAAGCCCAATTACAAATACATATATATATATTTATATACAAATGTATGGTAAAATAATATAAAATAAAAGTAAAAATACAAGTAAAGTTAAGCTTCAGTCACCAATAGCCGTTGAATATAGTGTTTAAAACTATCGATAGACGAATTAAACGAATCTTACTAAAGTTTGATCAAATTTATGAAAAAATTAGCAGATGAATCCAAAATAGTCATTCAATAACTTTTATATAATGTGGAACATGAATATCAATACTGATAAACGCATAAATGCGTAAATATTTAATATTCAGACGTAATATTTTACAAGGAACGCAACATTTAATTAATCTCTATACAATAACAATGGAACCATAATATGCTAATATTGTTCCAATATTGCAACAATATAAAGATTGCTTTCTATTAATAACTCTGATATAATTGCATATATACATGACCGTAAAAGTCAAGAAAGAAAGAAGCCTGCTTAAAATGATGTGTCATGTTTGTTTTCAAAGATATTATAGTAGTTCTTAATAAATTTTTATTAACTAATATTAATAAAAAATATTGCTTAGACATATTCTGGAATAAACTTATCAGACGAATAAGGAATTCATTAAGAAACCATTATAGGAACTGTGTCATTTTCCGAGAAATGTTAATGATTTTGGTTATGCATTTAATGATTGTTTTCTCTAACGCGTATATGTTTGTATATATAAACTTTTGGAAAATACTTTTAAAATTGTTTATTTTACTAAATCTAACGTAAATTTATTGTCCAGACCAAAAGTTGCAGGGAATAGACAAATAATTAAATTTTTTTTTCGCACTGAAAAATAAAGTGAGTATTCAAATTGAGACCATTTTGTATATGTACATAGGCATAAACGTAGCGGCATAAATTTACATTTGAAACTCTTATACTGACTATTGTCGTGTAAGAAAGAAGTCTAACGTCAGTCTAGACTAAAAGTAACTTTAAAAGCATATAAGAATATTTCGAAATACATGTCTTTTCGTCATCTTATCTACAGCATCTCTGAAATGAGCTTTGCTTTATTATTTTTTTTTCATTCTCTGTTACAAATATTTATTTTATTATTATTTATCTTTCAGAAAATTAAAAATAAATTAATAAAATATACACAAAGTAAATTCCAAAAGATGTGTAATTAATCATTACCTTCAAAAGTGCTGTAAATATAGGTTAGTTTATTCTAAAATATTTTACTAAACTGCCAAATGCCTTGAAAACGATTATTTTGAATGATTATATCTGTATCACTAAAATTACCTCTACATATCATGATTTCATGAAAAATACTTAATTTACTCTTCGTGAAGAGACTAATTAGTAAATTATGGTAGTAAGTATTACTTGGGAATTAGGGATACGCTGTTTTGATGATTAACCCCGTACTTTATAGCAATCGTTCAACTTGTGTAAGGATTAAAGGAATTACGTCATCTCCTTTTTTATATCGTCTGGTGTACCTCAACGCTTCCATCTTGAATCTCTGTTATTTATTGCGTACAAAAACGATATACCTGATACTAAATTTGTATTATATGATAGACATCATGCTATGTAAAGGATTTATAATAACCAAGATAGATTTTAACTGTAATACACTCTGAACTTGAATAATGCGTACCAATGCAGTATTAACGATCGTTTTATCGAAAACATTAATAAAATCAGAGATCTAGGAATTATTTTTAAGAACATGTTCTTTTTTGACAATCATATACAACTCGGATCAGTTTTGGACGCTCTATATACACTTAGCTCTACACTCATCTGTTGTAATAATGAGAAATTTTCTAATTTCTCATCATTAACAACTTTATTCAATGGTATTGGGTCATCTGCGCTCTAAATTATTTATCACTATATAATCTGGACACCTCGCTATTAAAACACAATTACGAAACTCGAAGCTGCGTTAAATTCAAAATTTTTAAGACGTCATTTGTCATTTCCGTGTACTTAAAAGTAGATTTGACCACGGTTTTAGTCTTGTTTCCGAATATTTCAATATTTTTACGGTCTTAAGTCTAGCCATACTTTAAATGATATTTTGGTCACGTACAAATGTAATGTATCTAACATAAGCACCCTGAATTCATAAATTACATGCCTCATGATTCTATGATTTGATTTAATCTACCGTCCGTTATACAAGAACTCGCCAGAAACGAGGAATAAGGATTACGTCGATCCTGGAATTTAGTGCCAATCGAACATTTCTTTTTAAATTGTATGAAATCAATTAATTTGTTTAACTAAAAATATTTACAAATATGCGTGTAAAAAAAGAAATACTTTCCAAAACTTCGCGGAAACAATATTTTACATAAATAACTAAGTATTACAAATAAACTTATTTCTATGTGTATAAAACTTGTATTCGTTCAAAAAGTGCTAAATACAATTGAAAAATCATAGTATTTCTTGTCGTCAGGAGGAACTAATAAGAAATATAAAACTTCATGATTCCGACAGTAACCGCCTTGAGGAAACATTTCTGACATGTCATCAATATTATTATTGTGAATGCGCCGATTTTCAGTACTTAAAGTTTTAATTAACAATTAGTAAAAATTTTTAATTATTCGAACACAGATTCGTCATATATATAAGTAATGTCTAAATTCAATTAAATATTATAAAAGAAGTAAACATCATCGCTATGAAACAAGCTCAGTGATTTCCTTTCTACTCATGCTATTTGTGTCTAAGAATGATGGTCACCCATAGATACTGAAACTAACATATAGTACTGTTCAGGTATAAATTTTGACAGACGTCGTGAGCATTGGCACACAGCGGGGATCATCGTTAAAAGTTTAGTCATCAGGTAAACTATACGGAGACGTTTAGTGCGAATTTTCAAGTAGTACTTACATGGTGACGAATATTCTTCTTTTAATTGTAATATACTTGATCTGTACGGTTACGTAATAAATAGATTTTCTCTTAATACAAATTTTTAATGGAATATCTTTATACCAAGTAGTTACTTATTATCCTAGATTTATCGCCTCTTCTTTGGCGTTTAACCGATTAAGCCCGATACCCATACTTAAAAATTTTTAAAATTTTCATTTTCATAATTTTGCATGTTTTCCATTATTAGTAAAAAGTAAAAACAAAACATAATAGCTTAATACTCATATTACAATCCAATGTTAAAATTCAATAAAATTTTTGGTGACCATGTCAACAATACCGTGATAGTACAGTATGAAGAAATTGTTTAATCATTTTACATTCAAAATAACAATGATTATTTCAATTCGGATTCTATCCATATTATATACACCCAACAATCCCACAACAATCTTAACATTCCCCGTGAACGCCATCGACGCGTCTGATGCATATATAAAAGCGAGGCCACCCGCTGTATCCTTTCTCGTCAAGGTTTTCTGCTTCGAAACATTCGAAAGGTACTTTGGGTAATTGGTTTGACCTATCGCTCGTTCATCTCAGATGGACACTGCGGGCTTATTCCTAAATATCGTAAAAACCCTATATTGGCATATTTTTCAACGGTGACATATTACAACAGCCGTCAAGGAAGTAGTCGCCGAAATCGCCATTTTTATAATTATGTTTGATTAGTGTAGACGAAAACAGGGCTCTGGAAAGAGCTGAAAAGCAATTTGGATATAATAAAATATCAGTTGAGGTTAAGAAGTGTAGTTTACTCAAGTATATACGTTGTGATGTATAAAGCGTAAAAAAATTAGTTTTCCGTTCTAAGGTCGGAAGAAACAAATCGCGCGATCTGTAGAAATTTCATTCATTTAAATGTAGATAATAATATAAAAATAAAAATCATCTTGTACACAGGATAAGTATTTTTTGGTAACTTTGCGAAAATCGTAAAATAAAACGTATGTTTTATTAATGATTTTTACAGGCATATTTGCTTAAATATATTTGATAAAATAGAACATTGATTTAAGTTAAAGTATTATTCGCATCCTCTAAACGTAAAGTTCAATATCGCGCATTAGCTATTAGCGCCGTTTAGGTATGTACACTTTGTAATATATAGAGGTGACCCCGACAGAACGGATATATTAAGGAAAAATTAAATGAAAATATATATATATATAAAGATCTTTATCCATTATTTCTGGGATCTCGGAACCTTCTGCTCAGAGTTGGACACTTGACTGAAGAAATAATACCCCTCATGTGGTCGAACTCTCAAAGTCGGGACTTTAGAAAAGCCCCAGAAATAGCGGTTATATACCAAAATTTAGTTCTGGGACGTCCCAGAAATAACGTCGGATCCCAGAAATAATAGCAATATACAGGGTGATGTGATGTTCCTAGAAATAAGCGATATAGGTACGTGTATCTGTGCAAATCTCACAAACGCTGCGAAAAACTTCGAAACATGGACCCAAAAATTTTTTTTCGGCGACATTTTCCAAATTAGGATTTTCTTGTTGTTTAGGAAAAGATATCTGTTGTTAAACAAAGTCCATCGAAGGGTATCATTTTTCTGGAGCCAATAATCAATTGATTAAAAATGATTAAAAGTAGCTCTAGTTTCGTTCTAAATTGTTCCACCAAAAATAACTTAATATAAAATTTGGAAAAAAGAAAATAAAACTAAAGATTGAGTACTTCCAAATGTTTTTCCGGAATTAGAAAATGTTGATCCCTTTAAAAGTTACGTAAGATTGAAGTTGAGCTTAAAATACACAAATATTCACGAAAACGGTGTGAAAAGATCAATAATTGTCCCAGCCATCGACCACCTGTATTTTAGGCTCAACTTCAAACTCACGTAACTTTTGAAGGATTCGACATTTTCTAATTCCGAAAAAAGATCTGGAAAGCTCTCACTCTTTAATTTTATTTTCTTTTTTCTAAATTTTGTATTAAGTTGTTTTTGGTGGAATAATTTAGAACTAAACTAGAGCTGTTTTTAATCATTTTTAAACAATTGATTATTGGTCCCAGAAAAATAATACCCTTCGATGGACTTTGTTCAAGAACAGATATCTTTTCTAGACACCCTAACCACCAAGAAAAACCTAATTTGGAAGGTGTCGTCGAAAAAAAATTTTTGGGTCCATTTTTCGAAGTTTTTCGCAGCGTTTGTGAGATTTGCATATATATATATATACATATATATAAAGAATTTAAAAAGATATGTCATCGTAACATAAACAAAAATGATTTATGTATATAAGACATTTAATGTATAATATTATAAATAAAACGAAACACTTTGGTTCGATGAGTCTGAAAAATCGCCGAGCAAAACGGGCATATTACAAAAAAGAAATTTAATCGCTGTAACTGTCGTAGTAGTATAGGTAATATATTTTAAAGTTTTTATTTCGTTAATATCTTACCCAAGGTTGTGCAAACTCGATTATAACGTTTCGAAAATTTGTTTTCGCCAGATAAGCCGCAGACAGAGTGGCCGCTTTGTTCTGCCTGTTTTGCCCGACGTTTGTAGAATTTCATTTTTTTTATTGAAAAAACATTACGAATAAAGTTGATACTTTGAAAGTTGAAGCTTATAGTAAGTAAATACAAAACTTATTTCGTGAATATATTAGTATAATTAAAGGAATCAAAAATATGGTTTTTTCCACCTTGGCTAAATCGCAAGAAACCATTCGGAAATCGTTTTTGGTACATTTTTGCAATATTATCGCTACGAAATTCGCCTGCGTAGTAAACCTTACATAACGACCATCTTCACAATCTATATGTGTGATTAAAAAGTTTACGCTACAGTTTACGCACAAAATACGACTAATAACCGGGTTTTGCCTGTTGCGACGGTATTATCGAGGTTTCTCTCCATTCGTTTGAATTTTATTAAAACAAAACTACTTTCAAACTAAATAAAGGAGACAAAGAATAACTCACACTTTCTATTCGTAAATCGATGTTCGCCGATCAACTTTTAGTATTTAGCTGCCAATGATGGCTGTAAGATTCTGTCATTTGCTCGCTTGACACATAGTTTTTCCCGATACGGCGGAATATACAACCTGCGTTACAGAGACAGGTAATCAGCAGTATTTTGTTATAAACAAGCGATTGCATCATTAGGACGCTATACCAAATATTATATCGAAGATTTTGTAAAAAGAGATACATATATAACATCTTAGAATGTAAAAAGGTACCATTCGGAATTTGCTTCAAAGGGGAACCAATGTCCGAGTAGTTTTATTTTGTTTTATATTATAAGATGTACTTTTACGTTTGAAACCCGCAAAGTTGATTGAGAAAGTTTATTCGAGAGTGCATATGGCAAACATCGCGCGCGTCGGACAAACTAGTTTTTTTTTTAAAAGATTTAGGATTTTTTGCTTTTTTTCATAATAAGCTTTTTCTAAGATTCTTGTGATTCATTTTTATTTTGATAACGCATTTTTTACTCTTACTTCTGAATAGGATTAAAAATGTTGTGTAGAGTAAATGTGAAACAAATAAACTAATGAAATTCGCATGTTAGGCGAACTTCGAATGAACAGTATGCGTTAAATGTCATTCAAATTTCGCATTTTTTGAATAAAAATGTAACGCGTTTAATCTCGAAAAAAGTGTATTAAATTTAACTAATATATTTCTAACTATTTTCTTCTATTTAGAAGTTTCTGGTAACGCTTTTGGAATCATAATAGAAAGAATGCGGTATAATTTCGATTTATAATGCAGTCCAATCAACAGTTTATGCGCATGTTTAGTTCACCATTGATCATGACATCTTACAATCTGCTGAACTGTCTTATTATTTCGTAGGTTTCTTCTGAAATTTTAGAAATATTGTAATAAAATGCATAATTTTAAGCAACATGGAAACTAAAGACATTACTATTCATACGCGACGGAAGTAAGATTTCAAATGAATGTTCAAAAATTTAAGATAAATATTCAAAACCATCTTACAGTTTTTTTTGTATATTACTACTAATCAATAAATAAATTTACTGTTATCTAATTTCACGAAACCAAGATAATTCGGTGATATTGCGTTTTCAGTGTATTAACGTTGATTTCAAGCACAATACATTACTGGTTAACGCGTTTACAAGATGTTAGCGTGTCGTATTTTGAATAATAATTATGAAATATCAATACCACCTTCATGAAGTTTCTACCTCATTTTACATTGAATGAAAGACTTCCTACATTGTTTATAAAGTAATTTTACAAACATTAAAATCAATCTTAAGCAAAGACGTCGCTATACGAAAGGATCGTGTACCAAGTATATTACAAAAAGGATCAACCATCATTTCGTACAAAATGGTCGTCAAACGAAACGAATCCCGTGTCGGGCAAACCTTTACAATTTTTATTGAAAGTCTTCACGCACTAATCTCACCTTTCACAACAAATACGTTTACTAATCTGTTTTGACGAGATTTCCGACCTACCGCATGCGACCCGTCGAGAACTCTTACAACCAGTTCACCAATGAATCAACGACGCGTGAGGCCGGAATTTGGTCCGAGGAGTTATCTCTCGGGTTCCTTCGGATTTCGAAAAACTTATTTGATATTTGATATTTATGATCATGTTGTTTGTACGGCGTGTTAAATCATGTTTTGCTCTTCGTATCCAGGTATTCTGTTGTTCTATAGTATTCCCGTTTATTTGCGAAAATAATCAAAAAAGGAAAGTTGTAACTGATAGCGTATAGATTATCGTTACAGTCGTATTGAGTAGCATTATAAATATATAATAAAATTGAATGCTACCTATAAAAGCATAAAACAAACACAAATGCTTGACGATATTCACCAAATAAGCATCCTTACGTTCAGATCATAAACATTTCCCGAACGACCCTTGGATAGTAAAAGAAAGAAATGGTCAGAAAAGGTTTGCAGCCATCGCTCGATTCGTCAACATCTTCGTCCCTCATGCTGTCGGTCATTTCCAACCCTTACATGCCGGGTTCTTTAATCCTATTTCTGGCCATAAAATCATTACCCAGGACTCGGGTTTCGGAACTTGAGGAACCGCCAACGAGTGAATTTCCCTGCGGTTATAACCGAAGCAATAATATTTTTGCACTTCACAAGGAACAGAGCGGAGAGAGAAGATGTCGGAAGACTTATTATCGCAGTATATAAAGTAAGGTATAAAGGTCGGTGTGAACTCGGCTAATTAGGCGACAATGGCGCTAATTTCCTCTGAACAACTAACACACCTACACACGTACAGTACATATACTTTTACATACCCTCTCCTTCCATTCCCAACCGTACCCTCTGCGCACAGTACGCATACTCTACGCAAAAAACCTACACCAATATATATAGCGACATTTTACAACGTCCGTAGCGCTCGTTACAACCCCCGGGGCTATCGATCTTCACCCTCTTTCTCTCTCTCTCTCTACCCTAGTCCTCAGCAAATGGCGTCGCGCGCTCGCATAGCGTTGTGTATCCACTCTCACCTTATATACGCGTGCCAGGGTTTTTCATACGGTATCCCGTATACCTGTTACAAGCATTACCCTATACGCGTACAGTGTATAGCTTGCTGTATATATATGTGTATGCGTATACAGGGGCTTCGGTATAGGGGAGTAGTCGAAGAAGAACCTCGATCCTACGTCTCAACGCTGATTGGTCCTTCGTATTTCCCCCCTTACGCATACATGTATATGTACGATGGGGATGTATATGTGTGTACGTATATACGCGTATTGTGTATAAACGTAGGGGAAGAGAGAGAGAGAGAGAGATGTGGAATCCATCGCAAAGAGAGGTGAACTCGAGAGGGGGCCCTTCTCTCTCTCTCTCTCTCTCTCTCTCTCGGTCTAGACCTCAGTGTGCGTCCACACTACACGAGGCGGTTGGAACGCTTCGAGCGAAATACGAGGTTAGGGGAATAGCGGAACGAGAGGCAGCAACGGGTATACTTGCCGAACGGTATATATAGAATCGCGTCGGGATATTTGCCTTTGACTTTGCTTTTTTAGCGCTGGAAGGGAGGAAGAGAGAGAGAGAGAGAGATAGGGCTAATCTTTCCGATGAATTCTCTCTCTCTCTTTCTGTTTCTCGTTCTCCCTTTGCGCGATACTTCTGCCCTCTCTCCCCCTCTCTCTCTCTCTCTCTCTCTCTCTCTCTCCCTCTTTGACTCTTCAGAACCCAGCGTTCTGTTTCTAACGGCGCCGCTGCGGATGTATATATAGGTATACATTTTATAACGCGAAGGAGACGACGAAGGTACGCAGGTACGCCTGAGGGGAGAGGGAAAAAAAGGGCACGAATGTTCTTCTCTATACTCCTTCTCTCTAACTGATTACGACGTTCGGTCGCTTTGTGCTGGAACGATCGAGTGGTGAGGGAACCTTTTCTTCTTTTTTTTGTTGGTGATGAGAGACGGAAAGAGAGGAAGAAAGGATTTCGGGTCGTTTTTTTTTCTATCCTCCGAGAGGAAAGTGATATAATGACGGGGTGGAGAGTGACGTATACGGAGTTTCGTAATTGCGTTGGATATATATGTATAGTCAGTGGGAGGGTAAATATTTAGTGACGATGATTGTTCGAGTTCTGCAGGTGATTGAGGAATTATTTTAGTTGTTTTCAGAAGTAGTATCGTTTTAGGCTCTATGTCGTCGTTTGTTAATTTGTTGATGTTACATTATTATGTAATTGATTAATTATTTTTTTCTGGCATCAATTTAGTAATATTGAATACCAAACCATTTAAATATTTAAACGTATATCGTTTACCAAAATCACGATATTTGTTATATATTTATGATTTATTGTATTTTATTCAGTAGTTTAGGAGACTCGCATATTTACAATTTCATTAAAATTTATAAATCCCTGATCGAGATCAAAGCAATTTCTATACACATACATACAACACATACTTTACACTTCTCTGCTCTCTCTCTCTCTCTCCCTCTCTCTCGTAATATATAGCATATATCGATCATCCTACAGAAATGACTGCAAAAATAGACGGTGCAAAGATCGAACTAATTACAGGCCATCATTTATGCTCCAATTATCCCCACTCCATCTACCCCTTTACTCTGCCCCTCCCCATTCCCACACCAATTACCCCATCAACAACAATTTCTCCTCCTTTTTTTTTATCTTTACCCTGCACACACAACCACTGCTCTCGTCATTTCTCTTCCCACCTCGTTCTCTCTCTCTCTCTCTCTCTCTCTCTCTCTCTCTTTCTCCCTCATCCTTCAACCGTCAAATTGATTTTCTCGCGATGCGTTGCAAAAAACGTCTGCCTCACCCTTCTCTCTCTCTCTCTCTCTCTCTCTCTCTGCCTCTCTCATAATGATCCTGTATAGCACTGTTGCTGCCGGTATAAAGGCGAGCTCGCTCTCTCCCCACCCGGGACCGGCGAATCCGGCCGTGCCCAGGACTTTTTTGCACGCCTACGTGCACGCGCGCTCGGGGGGAGGGGGGAGGAAAAAAAGTGCCGCGCCAACGCGAGAGGGGAAAAGACTCCTGTTACTGCTGCTATGTGTAGGTTATACTATATATATAGAGCTAGATGCGAAGTATAGGAGAGGGGAGTAAAATCCAAAAGGGAGAATATATATATATACAGAGAGAAAAAAGGACTCGCTGTTGCGCCCTCTCTGTTCGCGTTCCTCTGTGCTTCGTTATTTATTTCCCTGTCTAGTTCTTCGAGCTCGTATAGCTTATATATACCAGCACGAGCCCTTGGTATTGTTTCGTTGTATGGTATATATATACCTGAGCGAAGAGGGTAGAGACGTGAGAGGGGAAGAAAGAACGAAAGAGTGGGAGGGAGGACTAGATTATAAGCTGCTGTTGTTGCCGCGGGGAAAAAGGGCCGCGCTGCTGCTGCAGAGAGTGAGATAGAGAGAGAGAGAGAGAGAACGTTTATGCGCGTGACACACGGGGGGCGCGAGAGACACATGATGAAAAATCGATCGGCTATATAGTATATAGATATATATGTGCCATCTCGCTAGTAATATACGTTGTGTAGTTCTATACACACTTTACACGCTTATATGTACACGCGTGCTACATATATATACGTACACATACGCGTAACGAGTGAGCGCGCGAACGCTGAAAGAGGGGGAGACTCTGCGTATAGTAGTAGTCCTGCTAGCGCGAGATAACTTCTCTCTCTCTCTCTCGACAGAGAAAGATTTGCAGCGAGAGAGAGAGCGAAAGAGAGAGAGAGAGAGAGAGAGAGAGAGCGCGGAGAGCGAGCAACGGGTAGCGTTCGGATTGAGTTACGAGGTATGCGCTGCAATATAAATAGGGAGAGAGAGAGAAGCAGACAGAGAATTCTTCTCGGTTCACGATGGAAATGCGGAACGGAACGTATACGTGAGTGACAAAAAAAGAGAGGTGGACCTTGGAGAGTATAGTAGTAATGTGTGTGTGTTCTGTAAGGTCAGCGTGTTCGTAGGTAGCCGCGTGGGGATATGTATAGGAAAAGAGAGCGCGCGCGCGAATTTCGGAGTCGAGAGAGCGAAAGAGAGAGCAGAGAGGGAGCAGCAGCCCGCGCGTTGGGATATAATCAGCGAAAGAGAGAGAGGGAGAGAGTAGAGTCGGCGAGGAACAAACGCTCGACAAAGTTGACTGTGTGTATATATACATATATATATATGGTGTATATACATATACACAGACTTTTAAGTTACCGCACGATAGTTTATATAGCTGTATATAACGTTCTGCTCCGAATGCTATATGTATATATATATATATACACACGCTGCTTTCGCATATATATATATATATATATATATAACACAGAGAAAGTGTATACACTAACGCGACGTTCCTTCCTCTCTTTCTCGCACTCGCTCTCGTTCATGCCTCACTCGCACAGCTGTGCGGCTGCTCTAAGAGGGAGTGTTCGAAAAAGGGAGGGAAGAAGCGCGGGGTTAAGCGCCTCGTAGTGGGGGGAGAGAGAGAAGAGAGAGAGAAAACTCCTCGCTCTCTCTATGTAGTGTTGTATGTATGCCTCGTAGGTATATTACACGTACAGCAGTGTATATATACGTATATATACTTACTAACACAGCGGGAATGAGAGAGAGAGAACGGAGCACAAGAGCGCGCTGGAAAGAGAGAGAGAGAGAGAGAGAAAAGGGGAGGGAGAGCGACAGTGGTGTTGTATAGCTGAGTGTATAGCGTTGGCTCTCTCTCTCTCGTGCGCTCGGGCTTGTGCTCGGTTCTCTATACTAGCGCTCTTTAGTTAGTCCGGCACGAGAGTTCGCTTCGCCAGGATCTCTCCGTGCGTTTGTCCCGTCGTTGTACACACACACACACATATATATATATATAAATGTACATTCACTACATTATGGCTGTGTATGTACGTTAGACGAAGAAAGATAGAGAGGGAGGCCGGTCCCCTCTACACTCGTGCGCATATCTATATACATCACAACTACTAGTGCACACGTAAAACTGTATATGTATATGCGAAGCAGTATACCGTGGAGAGGACGACGACAGTGTAGATATAACTATTGAGAGAGAGGGAGAGAGAGAGAGAGAACCGAGAGTTCGGCGAACGCGCGCAACGGCATGGCGCTAGCGGCCGGCGCTGCTGCCGCTATCGTCGACGACGTCGTCTTCGAGTAAATGTATAGCAGCAGCAGCAATACGACAACGCAGTTAAGGAGTAAAGGATAGAAGGAAAAAGTGGTGTATATATGTAGGTATATACCTAGTGTAGAAGGAGCAAAGCGAAGTGAGTGTGAGAGAGAGAGAGAGCGTGTGCAGGCTGCGATGCCTGTGGAGATCGCCGCAGACAAAGGGGGACAACCGCTGCTGCTGCTGCTGCACTTGTGGTCGTAGTGCACACACTCACACACACATATATGTACTACGACAGATGGAATAACATTCGGCTAATCTAGGTATGTATACGTTTATATATGTATGGGAGTACGTGGAAGTGGGAAAATACGGTTGTTGTAGAGAAAATTCGCGCCACGACGGGAATGTGCGAGGAATTTTTACGACGAGATGTGGATAGGATGTTTAGGGGAGGGGATATGTGTATAGGAGTGAGAGAGAGAAAGAGAGAGAGAGCGCGCTGGGATTTATGCTTAAATGCAAAGTAGTTTCGAGCGCAGTCGTAAAAAGTGAGAAGAGGAGCTGGAAAGTTACGTTGTTAAAGTTTAAAAAAAGAAAAAATAATAAAATTACTTGGTTATATATAGCTAGAAATAAAAAAAGTTGCTCCTTTGAATGAGCATGGAAAAAGTGTATAGGAATTAGCATGTACAGCGAGTCTGTGTGTATGTGCCAGGGTATATACAGGGTTCAACCTAACCTGAACAAAAAGAGAGAAAAAAGGAGGTAGGAGAGAGAGAGAGAGAGAGAGAGAGAGAGAGAAGAACGTAAACCTCCTCGCTTGCGCTTCGTTATAGGCCTCCCAATTCCATGCCGGCTATCTTTCTCTCTCTCTACACATAAAAAAAGCAAAAAAAAGGAACATACACATATATACACACACATGTCTGTGTACACTCACACTAACTCTCTGGCGCTCGCTCGCGACATCCCTACTCGCTGCGAAAGAGGGAGAGAGAGAGAGAGAGAGAAAAAAAGTCGGATAAGAGTTCTCTCACTCACTCACTCGCTGTGTGTGCGCGCGTGTGTATATATGTATATATGTGAGCGCGTGCTGGATTTCCAGGGGGGCGGCGCGCGGCGAGGAGTGAGAGTGAGTGAGTGAGTGAGTGAGTGAGCAGCGAGAGGGGAAAATTTATGGATTGTTTCCACGAGCAAGCGAGCGAGCGAGGACCGGCTTTTCTTATCCCCCTTGGAGTGTCATGCGTGTATATATGTATATACGAGAGGATAGACCTTTTTTTCTCTCTTATTCGTTCGTTCGCACACGTGCCTTTTCGTTTTGTGTATATAATATACGTGTGTGTGTATATATATATTTGTGTATGTATATGTGTGAGATTGGGTTGAAGTGGTTCGGGAGGATTTCGATGATTGGAACGAGGGAATGTGGTATGAGGGAATGCTTTAGTCGTCGTGTATATATGTGAATGGAGAGATAATGAAGCGGTTATGTATTTCGATGGCAGAGGGAAGGTAAACAAAGCAATGCGGCTAATGAATGAAGTTTCCGGATAAATGATTGTTTGTGCAGATGTGTGTGTGCGTATGTCAATATGCTTTTCGAATGAAAAAGCAGCTTTTCCAGGGATTTAGCAAGGGGGGAAAAATTGATGGGAAATTAGTTTTGCGGAAAGAATATGATTGCACTATCGTTTGAAATGATCGATGTTTCATTTGTGAGTGATAAGAGTGTGAATGTTAAAGGCTGCTCCGAAATGAAAAAATTGGAGCAATTGTTATTTAAACCTATAAATATGTTAAAAATTTCTCTGAAAACATTGAATTATTAATTCATTTTTAGTGACACACAATGTTATTCAAAATTTAGTATCCGTAACGCATCACTTCAAACCGGAGCACGCACGCTTCGACTCACGTGCTCTTTAGACCCCAAAATGGCCATCCCAATATATATATATATATCACCATGCACACATACACGCGCGCATACTCTCTATAACCCCGTGCACGTACCGCCATTTTGTTTTAACACACCCTTACTGTAATCCTGTTTTTACCTCTCTCACTACGCTCGTACACCCTAACGATCTCTCGCCTTCTCCCTCTCTCTCTCTCTCGCCTTCTTTCTCTCTCTCTCTCTTTCTTCAGAAGAAAAAGAAACCCCGACCCGCCGGGAGCTCAGCAAAGGGTCCGTCTCTCTCTCTCTTTTTCTCTCTCTCTCTCTCGGTCCTAACGAGACCGTTTTTCTTTGAGCTCACGAGAGAGAGAGGCGCGTTCGCTCGGTGGTTTAGTAGCCACACGCGCGGCAGCAGCGCCGAAAGAAACGCGCGCACACACACGACGACTACGACTATACAGCGCACGCATGTGTGCGGGTGAGCGGAAGTCCGGAGACCCGCGCGCGCGCGGGAGGATGAGTCGTATATATATGCGCGCGAGGAGAGAGAATGAGAGATAGAACGAGGCGGGGACTGGTTTTGGTCAGCGACGAAATTCATTTTTAACGGCTTGAGAGAGTATGTGTGTGTGTGTGTGTGTTAGTTTTTGATTAGAAAAGATCGGATTGTGTGACGCGTGTGGGGTTGGGGGTTCGAATGAAAAATTTCGTACTACCCGTATATTCTTTATAAATAAATAAATAAATAAATTACAAGTAACTTTGTATTTTTTTATTTTCGGTTGATGTTTAAAAATTGTAAAATTTAATAATATTGTCGGAAATATATAGTAGACCGATAAGCTACCTATATATGTATGTGAATGCGTATATGTTATGTATAAAGGCGAGAGCTACTAAATCAGCAACCCGAATCGTTCGCGTAAGCTTTAATATAGTATTGCATTACGCCAAGTCAACGCGTTCAATTGATTCCTCGGTGCTCTCTCTCTCTCTCTCTCTCTTTCGCTAAGGAATATTAATTTCACCGACTGCTTTGCCGAAGTTTATATATGTTGCAACATTTCTTTTTACGTAACGTCCACGGTGCATTAAAATATATTTTAATAATATATATAGATCCACGATATTAATCATAATCATATTTCAATTATTTATTGTTACGTTCGCATTATTTACAATTAACGGTTGTCATACCGTATATCTAATCCTGCTTCGCTGTTATATTTTGTGCAACGTCCTATAAATATACATAATAACGAGCGAATTAAAATAATATATATATATATATATATATATAGTGCATCCCTTATCGACCCCATCCTTTTTTCCGTACAAATTCCGCGCGCTCGCAATCCAACTAATTTTTCTCCCTCTCTATATACATTTCCCCGCACCGAGTTCGTGCTTCCTTTTTCGCTCGTAATTCGATCTCGCGTCGAGACCGCGCGCGCTCTATTCATTATTCACAGCGGCGTTAATTGCAAATCTAGGAAAGTCGCGACTTCTATATAAATCCTCTGCTGAAAATACTTGCCGCACTCTTATTCCTTCATCAACGAAAATATATATACCCATCGAACGATTTTCATATACGAAGGGTTCATTTCCCTCTTATATAGCTCCTATATAGTTCCAGCAATAATTTTCCATCTCGAATATAATAGATCCATTATCGGCTATCGTTCGTGTTCTCTCGTCTCGCATATAGCTAGGAACACACACACATATATACATAGGGAGAAACACGTGTGCGGTCGTACCGGAAAAACGAGTATATATACACACACACACACACATATATACGCACACGTAACCGTCGTCGTTCGTTTTCCCAGTTGTCGACTATACTCGTGTGTATACGCGCGACTAGAAGGGGATGAATGTGTGTATGTATGTGTACCTGAAAAAGGGCCGTGAAACGACGAAAATGGAGGGTTGGATATCGCTCGCGTGCGTACACGCCTGATGGGTGAAATATGACCGCATGTAGAGTCAAATTGTATATGTGGCGTACTATATATGTCTATATATTCGTACACTTATCGGAAAATTTTTTTTGTTGATATGCTTTCAGACCAACGTTGACGATAAAGAGAAAGAAAGATGGCAGGACCAGCGAAACGTGCATACCTGCGCGATGTGAATCCACATCTGATCTGTCCGCTATGTCGAGGTTACTTGATCGACGCGACCACCGTCGTCGAATGTCTTCACTCTTGTAAGTATATATATATATATTACGTATAGTAATAGTGAAATTTATGGGTTGGTTTGGGCTGGGATTATTGGGGATGAATGGGTATATAAAAGTGATATGATTGTTTCTAGTTTGCCGGAGCTGTATTCTGAAGCACTTGAGGAAGGATGCACAGTGCCCGTCGTGCAAGCATCTGCTCAACACCGCCAAGCCGAATATCAAGTGAGTATATATATACATAAAGTATAAGTATGCGATAATATTAGATTAGCAGTATATTAGCTAGTAGAAAAGAGCACGGAGTTGAGAAGTGAAGTGTTCATGAAACGATCTAGCTTTGACATTTTACATTGCCATTTGGCAATTATTAATGTTCGAATGGCTTGTGAAATTTGGGTATTATTTGTTGGCTATTGAACGAAGCCTTATTTGTCAACAATAATTACGTTATGCTCGATCCACATTGAAATTTTATTCAAAGTTATGCAAAAACTATATAATTAATATTTTAGACTGTTGCAAAAAGGTAGAATAGTGTAAAACTTTGAGATGTATACACGTATTACAGTTTTCATAAAAGTGTATAAAATTGCAATTCCTATCATGCATATTTCTAATTTCACAAACCCTTATATCATAGTTTTAACGATGTATTTATGCAATCCTTAAGGATCTTGTAGTTGACAGATTTCGATTCAGTAATAGTTTAACGGAAATCGAATAATTTGACGTAATCGACTATATTTAAACATAAATCGAATAGTACACCTTAATACAAACAGTTTGGCAAAAGCGAGTAGTTCGATTCGTTTTGGGTCGAATAATTTTGTATAAATTTAGTACTCTGATTTAATTCGAACAGTTTAATGCAAATCGAGTAGTTCGATTAAGTCGCAGTAGTTAGATTTTGTATGAATATATTTCGTGTTATGCCGAGCTCTTCAAACTATCGAGTATTTGCGAGAATATTGATCTCGTCGAGAATATTGATCGATATTTATTATTTCTATTATATCTTTTTTTTTCTATATTATATAAGAATTATTGTTTTCAGGGCGGATAAGGCATTGCAGGATATCGTGTACAAATTAGTACCTGGCCTCTACCACAAAGAGATGCGAAAGAGACGAGAATTCTACAGCAAACATCCCGAAGCTGGTACGTATATCATCCTATACAATAATTTATCATTATTTCTCGAGCGAAAAGCAAAAAACGAGATATCAATATTTTCGTTACCTCAATGTCGAAACGAACGCGCGGTTGAGCACAGTATAGTCTCGAGATATCGAGTGCAATGAATCTATTATATAATTCATTAACGGATCTCTCGAGGTCTCGTTGTAACATTATTGCGAATATGCAACGATGACGCAACTTAAATCGCTTACTGCACTAAGCGATTTGTCAAAATTTTGATAGTTTACTTCCAGGCTATATGTTCAAGCTAAAATTCTGGAAGAAATTTATGCAAATCCAAAAAAAGAAAGTTAACTAAAACAATTCGGCACATGTAGGAATAAAACTAAACTCGCCCAAGCTAACAGTAATGAAATAGATTCTAATCGATTGCAGGATTCGCTGTGAGCCTGAACCATCTTGGCGGTGGTAAGCTCCACTTAATAAACCGAAAATAGCAAACATTTTTTTTCATATTTATATATATATACTTTCACGACAAATATATGCAAAACAATTTAAGATTTATTATTGACGAGTTGAATGAACGAGATATTTTTTATCATTGTATACTTATACATCTGACACTTTGATTTCTGTTTATAACTCACGAGTGCGCTATATATATATACGTTGCGTTACAAGGCCGTTTTGTTTCCATTTCACGTTTGTCTGCCTTTTCATTTGAACATTTATACTTCCTTTTTGGCTGTTAACGTATTTTATACTGAGAGAGGGAGAGAAAAAAAAATCCGGGTAACAGTCTTTCTTTTTTGAGAGAACGTGACGAAAAAATTCGAGCAGAATCAAAAAAGGAATTTTGTTAGAAGGATGTTATATTTTTATTATTATTCCCTGGTTGAAAATTAACCATTTTTGTTGGTTAACATGTTAATCAAATCGGAGCATTTTCGATCAAAATTAATATTTAAACCTTATTGAAAGTATCAAAAATTATAATTAAATATTCAAATATTGAGAATTTATTCATATAATGTCTAAAAATAATCAACATATCGTTAAAAATTTTGCCAGGGTTATTATTATTATTATTATTATGATTATTATTATAATGCAGCCTTTTCTTTCGTATTATAGTAATACATATTGTTATATAGGACAATTTGCAAGTTGTGTGCTTAATTGCGATTATACTTTTTTTTCGTTTGAGATTTGTTATTGAGCGTAGGTGTGCGTGGGTTGCGTGCACCTAGTGAAAATACACTGTAGATGTTTTTCATTCACACACGTTATAATGAAGGGCTATTCGCTAATTTCTAAGTAGTATCTAAAAGAAAAATCTTTATCTATTCTATATAATTACTTGTTATAGCTTTAACGTTAAAAACTACCTGTTGCCAAGGACTATGTATATATAAAATTCAAACATTTTTATACATATAAATTTCATTGTTTAATAAAAACTAAACGATCTTGTTTGTTATTTATAAAGTCCATTAAAATGTTTTTATTAAAACTTATGATGTATTTGATTTGCACTCTAACAAAAACTTCTAAATCAGGAAAATGTTATGAAACAGCATAGAACTAAACCAAGCCAAGTGAATAGCCCTTCTCACGAACACTACGCCCTCGTACAACACCGATTTGACAGATCAGCAACTTTACTTCTAACAAAAAGAAAAGAAAAAAAAACATCAAAGCCAATACTTCGACCCTTTGACGTGTAACTCTAACATTCTCTCTCTATTTCTACAGCCGATTCTGCAACACCTGAGCAACGTGGAGAAGACGTGAGCGGGCGTTTGATTTTCGCACCAGAGGATGCGATTAGCTTGAGCCTCGAATATTTGCCAGTCGGCGCTGATCCACTTGCTCTTCTCACAAACAACACTGATCCCGAGCTCGCAATTAGCAAACAGCAAAAGGTAAACGGCACCAATGGAAATGTGGCAAACAGAAGATATCTACAGTGTCCAGCGTTGGTCACGATAGCTCATCTGAAAAAGTTCCTCGGATTGAAGTATAGCGTGGACATGACACGGCATAACATCGATATCTGTCATAGAAGGGCGCCGTTGCCCGAGCACTGGACGTTAATGGATGTTGCTTACATATTCGCATGGAAGAGGGTGAGTTTTATTGTTTTACGCGAGGATGTTTCAGTCTAAATTTCGTTATTTAGGAATTTGGAATTGTTTAGCAGTTTCTAGAGATTAATTTAAAAAATTTGTTTTAGAACGCACCGATAAGGTTTTTCTACCGCATAACACAAGAGGAGCAACGGCTGGAGGCACCGCCCAATGACAGGCCATCTACACCTGGTCTTGGCGCGAGCCAACCGGCCACCAACGAATCAGCGAACCAACCGGAGGCTGATCAACATGAGGTTGATACGAAAACAGTAACAGCGGAGGCGACAGACACGAGTAAGAAATCTTCTGAAAAGGTACCAGATGTCCCGAAATCCGGAACGAAACCTGCACAGACTGCACGGGAGGAGAAACCTCAGGAGCCGGTGAGCAAGAAGGTGAAGGAAAACGGAAAGAAGTCACCATCGGCGTCACCTCCCAGCGACCACTCGATGAAACAAGTGAAGAGCCCCATAAAGATTATGAAGAGTCCGGATGGCCGCTATCAAGTACTACGTAGTCCGAGCTTGACCAAATCGCCCGAAAGTCGACACAGCAGTTCAAAGTCTTCACCACCCGCACCAGCACCGGTAACCCCAGAATTCAGCGTCGTTAGCATTGGCGACGGCGCTAACTCGAACGGCGTCAAGATCAAATTGAAACAATGCTCTCCTGGCTCGAATAGCAACAGCAGCAGCAGTAGTAGTACCTCCAGCTCCAAGAAACCGAAAGTCATCAGCAACGTGCTGCTACGGAACTCGTCGCATGGCGAGAAAGTCACCGCTAGCAGTATCGTCGAACAGATGCAGCAAGACCTACAGAAACAGGAAAAGCAGAAGCGTAAGCAGGTGACTTTCATGGATGTAAATTCAACTGGTACCACACCTACCACCACGCCGAAACAGTCGCCGAAAAAAGCGCCTTTTGAGCAGACGGATAAGAAACAGTTCTTACAGGGCTTCAAACTTACAGCAAAACAGAGCTCGCCGGAGAAATCCAAACCGCGCGATAAGGAAACGGTGAGTGTCGAAGAGCAGGTCAGAAACATACTGAAGAACAGCGAGGCGAAGAAAGAGATGATGATGAAAGGGGAGTCGCCGACGAAGAAGCGACAGTCTGAGGTGAAAATTGCCTCGACGAATATTGCCGAGAGGCTCAGCGGCGTAAAACAGGCGCCTGGAAGCGATGATAGCAATTCCTCGCAAACTATCAGCAGCAGTAATAATAGTAGTAGTAATAATGAGGCACCGCTGCAGCAACAGCAACAGACGCAGCAACAACAGCAACCAATAGATGTGTATGCGTTCCCCAACGATCCACCCGCGAATGTTCCAGCCGGAGCTGTTAAGAGAAAATGCCCACCCGGAGTGCCGATTTACGAGATACGTAAGAGGCAGCAGTTGGCTCAACAGCAAGCGCAACAACAACAACAACAGCAACAACAACAACCGCAGCAACAACAGCAGACGCAACAACAACAGCAACCGCAGCAGCAACAACAAACGCAACAGCAGCAGCAACCGCCACCGCCACAGTATCAAGTTGGAAAGAGAGCGGGTGTGAACACGTCTAGAACTGGTTCAATCAAGTGCTACAGAAACCAGACGAAGCCGGCAGCTTATGCGAAACCATCTCCTAGTACGGCAAAGGTGAGTCATTTTTATCTATATCCATTCAATTTTCATAATTTTCAAGAAAAAATACTAATATATTGTTAAATGCTTATTTATGCAGCCTCTACAGAATATGCCAAATCCTCTGGGCAACGCAGCTAATGTCAACGCTGGTACTCCTCCAACATCGCAATCTAACTCAGCCGTTACTTCAACGTCACCGCGATCAAACTCGACTGGTTCGTCCTCCGTCATGATGTCGAACGACACGCGTAACCTCCTCGACGGCTGTGGACTTAATATCCCTGCCAGTCTCAGTATAACGCTGACCGCGCCTAGGTCACCCAGTCGTGGTAGTGACCCACCCGTAGAAGTACGCAACATTAAGGATGGCAATCAAGATAAACACAACCCAAGCATCACGCTAAACGACAAATCAGTGGATCCACGAGTGTTGAAGGCGCTGAAAACTGGACAGATAAAAATGCCACCGCCAACAGCCTCCAATAACAAGGTAACCAAGAGGCAGAATAGTGCAGAACATCTGCAGGTTTCAGGGACGAAGAGGAAAAAGGAGGAGACGTCGCTTCCGCAACAGCAACAGCAACAGCAACAACAACAGCCTCAGCAGCAGCAAGGCAGAAATATTTTAGATCTTAGTGGTTCGAAGAAGATGGATTTACACCCGCTAAGGATTCCTACGCCACTTGGAAAGGCTAAATCGAAGCCACCACCGACTTGGGTAAAGAATTATAATCTTTCTCTAACGCAATATTCTTATAAATAGTGAAATAAACTAACATCTTTTATTACATGTCATTTCAGTCGCAAGCGAACAACCCAAAACCTAGTGGCAAAGATGACACGCCGACCTATACCACGGCCAACAATAATCAGGTTATCACGCTCAACGGCGGACAGCGCTTCTACCGTGCACCTCCGGGATCCCTAACTCCGGCTGCTCATCGCATCGGCGATATCCCCCAACCTTCTAGAACTCCTGTTTACGCATCCTGCTTCTCAAGTCCTTCGCCTGCCGGTGGTCGCTCACCAGCCAACCTGTCCTCGGTCTTCCCCAGTCTGCAAAGCATCTATGCGCTCAGCCAGGCACCTAGTCTTGAGCAATTCCACCTGGACTCGCGAATACGCGCCGCTGCAGCCGCAGTTGCCGCTGCTACCAAGGACAATAATGTCACTGCGAACGCTCCCCCAAGTCAAAGTGGGAATGGAGGTGGACAGCAAATGAGCAAGAGTCATCTAGCGGCTCAATGCGCACCCGTTAAACCATCAAGGTCATCTGGCTCGTTTGCTGTACCAATTGCCAAAACCATTCCAGGATTGTCGATTAGATTGGCAAATGTGAGTGCTAGAAATACGGCTGTACCCGTGGCCTCGGCTGGGGATAGCAGCACGGATTCAAAGACGACGGCTCAAAAAGAAAAGAAGAGCGAGAATGCTAAGGAAGGTGAGGATCAAATGGTAATTGTTGGGAATGATTAAGAATGAGATTCTGTTGAGTCTATAATAATCGTTTATGTTCAACAAACTTGCAGATTCTCACTCTTTTTGTCGTTCTATAAATCACTAAAATCGGGTAATATGTTGAAGTATATTAAAAACCATATTATCTTGACAGCTCCCTCCAAACCAGAGTATGAGCAAATGGAAACGTGCGCCTCCACAACCGAGGAGAGTAACTCCCAACAAGGCGCAGCCAGTCCACGAGTTACCTCAACCGCCTCGCCGTCACCACCTCCCACTACTGGCAGCGAAGCAACCTCGACTGAAAAGACCTCATCCACAACTTCCAAACCCGAAAAACGCCCATCCTCTAGCACCTCCGAAGTAACCAGCAGCAATAACAAATCGCCCGAAAGCCCAGACTCGAGCTCGACAGTCGTCACCGAAAGCACGAGCAATCTAGTCGACAGTACAAAACCAACGGTGACAGATAGTATCAGTAGCAACAACAGTAAGACGACTTCAAAAAGTACGGAGTCAAAAAACGAGGAGCAGCCTGTCGGCGACGCGAAACCAAGCGGCAACATTGATCCAGCGGAATTCAAGAAGCCGATGTCGTCGGAGGCGCTGCAAAAGAGATTCCTAGCCGCGTTCCCGTCCAACGAGTGGGCGAATAATCCCGTAGCAGCTGAACAGTTTGGTAACTTTTTGAAGAGTTTGTCGACAATGCAACCCGAGACGCAGTCGAAGAATGCCAAGACAGCTGAGTAAAATGAGGAGAAGTAGACTTGTTAAGTGTATTGGATGATGTACGGAGAGTATTTATATATTGCACAATTTTTTTAAGGCAAATATTGAGTAATGTTGGAGAATCGTTGTTTGATATCGGTGTTATTAGTAAAAATGGTCGAGCTTCGATTTTTCGTAGGTTATATAGACATGTAGGCGGAAGAAGTGTGTTAATCACTGAAGGATCTAGCTACATCACTGCCAAATCGATACACCAAGTTTCTAGACAGCACTTCTCGTATCAATTGCAATAAACGTATATACAATGCAATGGATATTTTTTGGAGATTTCGCTTGACTAACTTGGGGCGATTTTTACGATATACTATATTGTGATAAGAGATGTTTTTTTTCTTTAGTATGTACTGTGCTCAAAACTAACGATTTTTGTAATATTCCATGGCGATAGTGTGAGCAATATTATAAAAATGAAAGGGAGTAGATGATCATCATTGACCGATTTATTGAGTCTAGAAATTTCTATTTTTTGAATGCGCCGAAATATCAACGACCGATATAGTATATATTTTTAAATTCAATAATAGGGTCAATGACGAAGATGATGTGCTACAATAAGAATGAAACAAAATATCTCATAAGGGGACTTTTTGCACAAAGTTTTCGACACTGAACTGTAATCCCTGTACTGGGAATTATATAGTTTTCCGATGATGATAATTTGATACACTAACTTATAAAATGCATTAAACAAGAGCTTTAATGGTCTTTGCCATAAAATAAGGAAAAAATGTATCCATTTAAACAATACAGTATTCTTATGAAAAACAATTACAAGCTTACTTAAACTGTGAAAATGGTGTGTGAGTGAGAGAGAAAGAGAGAAAGATGTGTGATGCAAGATTGTACTTTAATTAGTGTTTCTCATGGCATTTTGGAATATTCTTTAGTTTAGGAAAAATCAAGTTGTTTAATTTTGTAAGATATTGCTTATCATTTGTAGTTAAATTTAAGCGAATTGTAAATTTTTCAAGCTCAACGATCCTTTTCATATATTGGAAGCAATATATCAAGGCATCGTGATTTGTTCCTTTAATCGTAGTCAGCGGCAATGTAGTTTTGTTTGCAGTTGTATTTGGCCTTGTTAAAGCTTTAGTTTGCCCTAAGTTTTGTTGAAATGAATTTGCTCGTACTCATGAGAATTGCGGCGCTTTTGTATTTCCATCGGGGAATACGGCTTCCAAAAAATCAACGACCTGTGGCGACGTATACGCACGAATTTGAAAAAGGCAATCTTTAATTCGAGATTGCAATTTTCTCCTAGCCAAAGTTTTTTTCGTTTGCATCAGAAGCCGTTGTACGCCGTAGCTGTTTACAAGTATGCTACAAACTTCGTAATGTGCGAGAGATACACAAGTGGATTCGTATATGTATGTACGTATTAAACGATACACGTCTGTGGTGGACGATAGACTAGCCGGTATTTGTAGCATTTAAGTTGTAAATATTTTTCTGGAACGAAGTACTATAATGTAGTAACGAGTATACCGTCTAGTGCTGGAAAAGGAAAAAAAAAAGAAATGAGGTCGTCGAAATATTCTATTTTAATACTTGGAATGGACAATTGCAGTCAGGTCAATCATACACACAAATATGCAAGACACGTACAAGCTACACCGATTTTTTGCCCGCCTTTTTTTATAAGAAAGAAGAACAATCGCGCATATAACCTTGTGAAAACGAGGGCAATGTACAATACCGAATAAATATATCGTATTCCTATAATTATTTCGTTAACTTATTTCATGAACATCATCAACTTTCACCATCCTTAAGCGAATGTAACATTTCCTGTATACTTATATTTTCATTTCATTGAATAATACTGTTACATATAAGGGAGAAGTATGCGGTATAAGTATCCATAGAATTTTGAATTTTAATGATCTTTAACGCACAAAAATGGATAAAATTTCTTTATTTACAGTATATATGATAGATATAAGATAACTTGGGGTGAAGAAGACATCGGTTTAGATATGAGAAGGTACGACAATTGTGAAAATTAAGTTCACGATGATCAACGTGTTGAATTAAGGTGATGTAATGCCGAAAAAATTAACCTAATTTCTTTATTTAATAAATTAACATATTAACGTTTATTTGGAAAAATAATCCTGTCAAGCGCTCCGTAAATAAAAATACTATTGCTTTGAAATTCTTTTTAGTTATTCTATCAGTATTTTTACGAATTATCCTGTTTTAAAAGCTAAATTTGAATGATACAAATGCAGATTCCTACTTACCGGCATTGCAATTTTTATTTTATTTTAATTTAATAATTTATATAAGTATTCTTTAAACAGGTTCGTGAGGCACTCCATATACATAAGTACTAAATTTAAATTTTTTTTTTTTTTCTTGAGAAATTCTATTAGTATTTGTACACCTTAACGAAATATGATACGATAAATAAAGCTAGGATTTATAAAACGAAGTAATTTGTTTTGGTCCCCTTTGCAAGCAGAAAGATTGAAAATATGGTCAAAATGAATTACTTTATTTGGTTTATTGTAAAACCCTTTATATAAATTACAATGTAAAAAACTCATTCATTTATTTTATAATTAACATTTGCATTATTTATATACTTTAATAAATCTATAAAGTATTGTTATACTTATATATATATAAGTATTGTCGACTTATAAGTTCATTTATAATATTTTTTCAATATTAGTTGAATTAGTTAATGTTTCGCCCAATTTGGCCAAAAAACATGTTTTACATTTGCACCTTAAAGGTCTACTTTACATGTAAGGCGCCCTCGATTAAAGCATTTTTTCTACTTTTTTTTCCAACGCATTTACACAAGGAGATAAGTATTAAATATTTCGCACAGTAATTCAAATGAAAAATTAATTTACTTTAACATAATTTAGAAAATATACGATTTTTTGTTGGCATTAACACACAATTTTATGTACAAGACTGAGCAAAAGTCTTTTTCTTCGATTTTGAATGACGATTAGCAACCAAGAGATTTTACCGCTCCACAGACGCGTAAAATTCCTGAATATTAAAAGATAAAGTAAAAATTGTTAAAAAGAAAAAATCTTACGTCAGAACTAACTTTCAACGTTGTAATTCTCGTTACAATACTTAATTCTTATATAACTTTTCAAAGTCTCCATTTTAAATATCGAGCATGAAATATAATGATATCCATCTAACCGCACAGTTGTCCGATTTCGTTCCATATCACCAGATGCGAGAAACGTGCGATGACCGGCTTTTAAGCGTTGGCCATGAGTGTGCAACTCTCTCCGCTATTAGTAATAGTATATGAAGAGCTCCGAGCCAACGGTCAGCTCATATTCCAAGTTGGCCCCTATTTAAACAGTTGGTTCAGAAGCCAACTAGAAATGTGAGCTATATACTTATATGTTCTCGCAATCAACTATACCCTAATTTCTTTTTCAGAAAAGTTTATTTTTTTCAAATAAAATAGTACAGTATCTCAACAATTTATTTATCGCAATTTATACTTTATAACTTATATAATTGTTTATTATCCACTACACATCGTACTACCGGTATCCCGTCTTTCATATCACGACCATTACCGATTCTCAGGAAACACGTTAATTTCCCAACGTGCGTACGCGCGCGCGCGCATTCACCTACCAATTTTCCCTACATTAACCCCATTAACATACTCTAACAATAAATCACTCACACACATATCCATCCATCCATCCGCCTCTTCTTTCCCGCACTTTCCATCTCTCTTTTTCCTCGCGACTCTCCCACATACACAGTTCCCAAATCGGAATTTATAATCGAGAGCATCGCGCGCCGCTCGCGCAGCACGTTCACTTTTCCCGATTGCGCAATTCATTTCCCATCCCGTGTCTATACATATATATATAGGTATACACACGCACTATGCATTCGTACATACATGAATACATCGCACGCCAATATATATATATATATACAACGTGAGTATATAAGAGCGAACGAGACTGCGGCGCGCATATAACGGTACTTTGAAAAATAATTGATGGTGCCTCGCGCTGTGTATACGCTGTCTGTCCGCGTCTCGCTCTCTCCCTGCTTGTACACTCTGTTGGCGAGTGCGAGTGAAAAAAAAAAAAAAACTGCGACGCCACCGCTATGTGTGTCCCGTGTCTGTACTGCGGCGACAACGACGCGATCGGCTCGAATGTTTACCGAGCGTGGGTGCGAGAGAGGAGGAAAAAGGGGGGAGGAGAGCTCGGCGCTCTTTTATCTGCACAACGTAGATTATATATACATATACTTACTTACACGACGGTGCGACAACACTTGGGTATACATTTATGTGTGTGTGTGTGTAACGTACATACATGTATAATGTGTGGGTTACCCGCTGTGCGTATGTGTATAACGTACAAAACGGGCTCTCTCTCTCTCCCCCGAACTGGACGTTCGTTGACTTTTTTGTATAATGTACAGGATTTTCACGCGGTTGCGGACATCATGCTATTGTGATGTTTGAAGGAGACTTAATATCTTGAGGGTTTTATCAACTCTGATAAAATAATTGCAAATATACGATTTTTTGTGTATACATAAATTGATTCTTTGATTGTAGAATTTTTCGTAAAAGTAGGTCGAAAAGCGTAATAACAAAGGAAACATATGACGATCAAGAGACTGAGAGAGAGTATTGTGTAACAACGCTAAAGTTCCCCCTCCCCTTGCGATTGAGGTAACTTTAATAGAGCTATTAAACATTATACTACTCCCTCGATATATACGCGTTACCATAGCCACTTACCAACCACCGTGAAATGAGCGGATCCAAAACTTTATAGGTATAGGTATAGGTTGTCCAAATGTCCAGTCGCATATATATATACATATACTCGCCTCTCTCTTTTCTCTCTCGCGTTCGCTATCTCTCTTTCGTCGCAATGGATTAACGGAAAGCAGCCGCGGCAGCGGCGGCGCCGCCAAATCGGCTAAAAACCGGCTGGCATTGGACGCTCGACCCTTGGCGCGCATGCGCCACGCCACACAAGCTACATAGCACATACCTATATACATATATACTTACATATCGCGTATATAGTAGAAGCACCGCAGCCTGCTTCAGTCTCGAACACTCGACGGCGGAGTCGCTCACCACTGCTGCGCTGCGACGACGCGCACACGCGCGTATATACGCATCTTGTACATCTACATACCGTTTCTCGCTTATTATATGTATAATACGATAAAGCTCCAGTATAGCAGGCAAGAGCAAAAGAGAGGAAACATACAGTATACAAGAGTGCATGTATTTTCGTGTCATGCCCGTAGCGGCGTATCCGCTTATTCGTGAGGAGGTAGACGAGGACCACCTGCAGCAGCAGCAGCAACAGCAGCAAAATCGTACGCGGGGGCGGCAGTGTTGGCATAGCTTGTAGTATATATATATATATATATATACACGTATATACAGCTCTATATATATATATATATATAGAGGTAGCTAGCGTGGAATAGCTATCGCGACTTGTGTGCTTCTGCGATGCGTTGTTGGGCGGAGCAGTGGTGGCGGCAGCGGTAGCAGTGTAGTGTATATGTAGGCAATTGCAGAGTATAATAAGTTTAGACAGCGACCGACCGACAACGCTATGAGGATGGATGATTGTGAAATGCCAGGTGTGTCGTCGCCAGCCCGATAACAGGCGAATTGAGAGCAACTACTTACAAGAGTCCCGTGTGAGGAAGTGAGTGTGTGTGTGTGTGTGTATGTGTATGTGTACTCGCGTGTAGGCGAGAGAGGAAACAGGATAGAAGAGAGAGAGAAGAAGAAGAGAAAGAGGAAGATGCTGAGGTTTCTGTCGAGGCGCCGGGCCCATAGCGTCAGCGGCCAGACGGGCTCCTCGCAGATTAAGAACCAACGGTTGCTCAGTAACAAAAATATCGTCCAGTGTCGTGTCATTCTTCTCGACGGCGCCGATCTTTCCATCGAGTTGTCGGTAAGTGTGTGTGCTCGTGTGTGTTCCGATTTGATGATTTTGTTGAATGTATGTTGGGGAAGTGTTATAAAGGTGAGGATTTTTTATATTCTTTTGCATTTGGTTTTAGAAAAAAGCATTGGCCAGCGATTTGTACGAGCAAGTGTTCTACAGTTTGGATTTGATTGAGAAGGATTACTTTGGACTGCAGTATACGGATAGTAATAATGTTCAGCATTGGCTTGATCCAACCAAGTCGATAAAGAAACAGGTGAAAAGTAAGTGGAAAAATGGTTTGGTTTTTAGTTTTATTTTAATTCAGAGAGGTGAAATGATTGAATTACAATGGGGTTTTTTGCTTTGATAGTTGGACCACCGTACACACTGAGATTAAAAGTCAAATTTTACTCATCCGAGCCAAATACATTGAGAGAGGAACTGACGAGATATCAATTTTTCTTGCAACTTAAGCAAGATGTTTTAGAGGGAAAACTTCACTGTCCTCATCAAACTACAGTGCAACTGGCTGCATTGACTTTGCAATGTATGTAAATTTTTTATCTTTAGCTTATACTGAGATAATTGGTATGTTGATTCTTGGGCTATTATTAATTTGTTATCTATTCCGTGATTCATACAGCTGAACTCGGTGATTACGATGCCACAGTTCACACAGCAGCAACAGTTTCCGAGTTTCGCTTTGTACCAGGTCAAACTGAACAGATGGAGCTGGAAATTCTGGAGGAATACAAAAAGTGTTCTGGACTAAGTCCAGCTCAAGCAGAGTCCGCATATCTGAGTAAAGCTAAATGGCTGGACATGTATGGTGTGGACATGCACATAGTGATGGGAAAGGATGCTTGCGAGTATTCCCTTGGCTTGACTCCGACAGGAATTTTAGTATTCGAAGGGACACAAAAAATTGGGCTATTTTTCTGGCCTAAAATTGGACGCTTAGATTTTAAAAAGAAAAAATTGACTCTAGTCGTAGTTGAGGAGGATGATGAGGGTAAGGGCGAGCAGGAGCATACATTTGTGTTTAAATTGATCAACGAAAAGGCTTGTAAGCATTTGTGGAAGTGTGCAGTGGAGCATCATGCCTTCTTTAGACTGCGCGCACCAGTGAAAGGTGCTAGCGGCCGGCAAAACTTATTCCGCATGGGCTCACGCTTCCGTTACAGTGGCAAGACTGAATTTCAAACGACTCAATTGAATCGCGCTCGGCGCACAGTGCAATTCGAACGAAGACCAAGTCAACGTTATGCACGTCGACAAAGTCACGTTTTACGAGATAGACAGCGACAAGTGCAAGATCAAACGCCTCAATTATCATCTGGTAACAGAATATTTTATACTTTTCTTATATGTATGAGTAAAATTTTTTCTCATTTTCTCAATTTATTAATAATAACAAATTTAATAGCTGAAGAGGAACAGTTAGAAAGGCAACCAAGCAGATGCAGCAGTACAAAGTCTTCTTCCGATGCAAGTAGTATTCATGGGACACCATCGCCATTGGTTGATTCGCTCCTCAAATCTCTGGCTAAAGATCAACAACCACTGGAGGCACGAAATCAAACTTCTACATCAAGTAGTCAAAAGGAGACAGAGCCGATGAAAACTAGTTTGACAATCGAAAATGTTACCTGTCAACCATCAACTCCCATTCCAAATAACCAAGTTACAGGTGCAACTGCATTGCCTCCACGCACACCTATCCCACCAGAGTCTTTGAAATGTAATATTTTAAAAGCCAAGGCTCTAGAGCAGGGTAAAAATTCGAATTTGGTATCAATTTCAACGACTGATGCACCTGTTGCTTCTAATAAGACGCCGCACAGTGGTGACGCCGCTACCATTGTTTCAGTGGTAAGTTATAAATATCATTTAAATGTCGATGTCAATATTACTGCTATTACAATTTATCGTTTTTCGCAATATAATTGATGTTTTGATTTTTTGTGTTATTGCTTTGTGTTGCTAGCTTAAGGATTGGGTATACACCTTGAGCACAAATGAGTCATAATAAATATCTAAATTGAAAGTTCTCTTTGATTAGAAAAAGCAGTAGATTTCATAAAAAAATGTATTTATCTTTAAAGATCCTTTTTGTCTATTTTTTTTTTTTTTTTAATAAAAAATCCAACTCGAGGTGTAAATTCCCTTATATACATGTCGTCGCTTTTCTGCTTCTTCTGCAATCTAGGGTGGCGATAAACTCACTTTGTCCGTAACCGGGACTTCGTCGAGTCCCTCACCGGTCGACGATGCTGTTACCGTCACGCACTTCTCCCTCGATAGCTGGGGTAAAATCCAGCAGAAGACTACACCGTTCACGCCAAAAGTTGCCAATCGTTCGCAAAATCCTTTCAATCCGTTTACAAATAACAACACCAGCGGCGACGAGTCATCGCTTACTACTAGTAATATTGATGAATTGGTCTTCGCCGAGGAACCGAAATCCTTACCGTTGGTGCCAGTGGTGCCTACGACGCCAATGGTACTTCCCGAGGAGAAGAAAGTCAATACGAATCCGTTTATAGATTCGAATCCATTCTTTGGACTGGGTCTAAATCCTTTTGCCAGTGATTTGAGCCCAACACCAACGCCTACACCGACTACACCAGTGCCGCCGGTTACACCAGTGCCGCCAGTTACACCAGTGACGGAGGAGCCACCGCCTATTGTCGTGGAAGATAAGACGGACTCGGCAACGACGGTGACCAACAACGTGGCGAAAGTTGTGAAAACGGAAGAAATACAAACGACCACGACTACACTGACACATAAAGTAAGAGTCACCGCTTGCGCAAAGTTATTGTGTCGTATTGTTTTATTTTACTCTTTTATTGGACCATATTTTATTAGCTAGTGGATTTTTTGCTTGCTATAGTATTTTCAGTAATCATTATGAATACACATATACTCATACTTTCAAAATAGTCATTTCATCAAGCTTGTCAAAAATTTGTTTACTTTTTTATTTGCTTTCGTTCATTTTCAAATATCCAATATGAGCTTTATTACAATATTTTGCAACAAATATATAAAATTTATTGATACATAAGTTTTTAGATCATTTAATAATTGAAAACATCACTTGCATGTTTAAATTAGTGTCTGGAGGAATGAGCATCTCTAAAATTCGCTTAAAGTGTGTTTCTCTAAATTTAGTAAAAACTTGAACCTTTCGAAAATTCAATGGAAATAGAATTATTTGCATATAGTTTCGCAGAAAATCTCCATTTCGAAATTAATGTACGTTTAAACTTGCAGGACGATGGACCAGCTGCATCAGACATTAGTCCCTGGTTGGTGGCAGATCCAGCACAGGCGCCAACAACAAATCAGACTCCTACAAAACATACCGTAACAACTATCAGAACAGTCATTACGACTCAATTGTAGGTTCCTCAAAGCCTAAATACGTTTACCTGTTAGCATAACGTAAAAGAATCCGCGACATAGTATTACTATTTATAACAGAGTTGCCGTATCACTGCGAGATATCAAGAAGCTACTTCTGTCGTGCTGAACAATTTTCGTTACTGGTGCTACCGTTGCTTTTTTGTCCAATCATAAACTTATTACGATTTGTAGATAGACATCATTGTAGTCTTTAAATTGTAAAGTGTTTAATCTTTAAAATGTCAAAGCTACAGCAAATTTTTTGAAAAATTTTCAGGCTCTGATGGATCATGTGCCATGTTTCTTGAAAGGCAGTTTTTTATAATACGAATGTTGAAGAAAATACTTTCGTAACTTCTAAAAACTGTGATGCCATTACTGCTAAGACGAAAATCAATCAATTTCGTATATTTGCGAATTTTCTTCCTGATCGACAATTTTCGAAAATTTTAAAAGACTGGATTTACATGCTTTTAGACAAATTTATCACACATGAAAAGGTGGCCTAATAAAAACAATTTTTTACATTACTTGCCACAAAAAGTTGATCGTGCCTTAAAATAAATAAAATTGTACTTACGTTGGTGCAGCAAAGACTGTTATCCATTTTTTACCAAGTAAAAAAATCATGATTTAAAATATTGTAGTGAGATTAGTTGAAGTATAAAAGCGAGTCGAAATGTATTGAAGAAAATTCATCTTTATTTACATAATTATGAATTTTTAGAAGAGACTTCCTACACAACGATGAAATCGGTAGAGAGAATTATTTTAGATATATGTAAATAAAAATTTTAAATTGTAAAAATTCCTTATTTTTGTCACAGTATTAAAATATATTTTACGCGTATGTACTTACTATTTGTACTTACAGATAATATGTTTAATTGCTTTTTGACCAATACATTCCCGTTTTGATCTCTAATTTAGCAAGCTATTGCTATAAAAACACGACTCGTTTATAGTCATGCATTTACAGAATACTTATGAAAGAAATACGTCCAATATGTTATTTTTAATACTGATGGCGTAATTGGCACCAACTATATATGCGAATGGTATTGAGAAAAAAACCGCAATATTTGAAATTTTTATGTGCATTGTTATTATAAAGTTTTATTATATTATGTAAATTGCGGCCTTATAAGATATAAATATATGTATATCATAGATGTTGAATAGATTTGTGTAAACACAAGTTGCCTTATATATATATATATATAACTGTATGAAAAGAATTGCACTATTGCTTTCTGTTCCACTGCTTAATGAATATTTGTATGTATGTTTCGAATTACTTATTCACGAAAGTCGTCCTCTTATTTTATTTTTATCGCGAGATAAAACCGTCTCGTATATTGCTGTAAATTATGTTTTTATCTACGTTTATTATTTAAATTCCTATAAAGAGGCACATTTATGTGATTTTAATGGTATATTTTTAAATAATATTTCTATTTTATTTCGCTGATCTAAGCGAATTTTTCCTTTAATCGTTTTGTCCAGAACACATCGACCAATAAACATGTAATTTTATGTACGTCTTTCACATCTCCTAATAAAAGTAGAGTATAATTTTAATGTATTTTTTATTCACAACGGTTCTTATGTTTTACACCGTTTCTTTTTATATAATTTTGTGATGTAGCAACGTAAATCCCCGTGGATAATGTATGGCCGTAACTTTGACTTGATAACTTAGCCCCTTATAGTCGGGCTTATAGACCAGATTAGAGAGATATTTGAATGTCGGAAAAGACAAATAATAAGTTATCGAGACATAGCTTCAATTGTTGTGTTTTTAACACTCAAGAATCAACGAAACGTTACAATCGTCGAACCTCGTATAGTGCGATACGAGCACGCTTGAAAATATTACTTAATTAACTCTATTCTCTTAATCATTACGAGTCGCGTGCGACGTCAAAGACCAAGGCGCTTACCGGTGAACGGAATCATGGATACTTGGACGTGCCATAGCGTGTCAAAGGCGTCGGAGGGAGAGAAAAAAAGAGAGAGGAAAAGCATCCGCTTTTTTCATATGTCACACGCGAATTAAACATTTTTTTCGAAAATGTCGCGCTTTACGAAAACGTCCAATAGATTTTAATAAAAAAATTTTATTACATACAACACTAGAAAACAACAAATAATATGTCATAGTAACTATAATATGTCAGTAGTAAATTCGGCCAACAGGATCAACTATAGCAAAAAGATCACAACACAAACATCAGTAATGTATAGGAACATGTAGTTGCTACACAGGAAGGTATAATTACTACTACAGAAAGGCGTAATTGCTTCGATAAGAATGTGTAGTTGCTGCTGCAGGAACGTATAGTTATTACAATACTACGGCTATCGCGTGGTCATTCGTTAAATTAGACACGACTAGTGTTACTACTGTTAATCTATAGCTACTACAACAGACTGTGCTGTAGAAACATGCAGCTGTTAGTACAAATACGTATGATGTAGTTTTTACTATAGAAACGTGCAACTATTACTACAAAAACTTATGATCATTAATTTTAAGATGTAAATAGTATAACTATAGTTATTTTAATATCGAGAGTTGCACTTCGCGTAAAAATTGAAAGGAAATTTATGATTAAAAATATTTAAAAATGATAAACTCATCTCGAGTAATTGTCAAATCATGCTCGTATATTTGAATATACTTATAATCTAAATATGGCCATTATCATGGTGATCAGAAAAGTATCCTCTTTTAAATGTGAAAACATTTTCATTTTTAAAATGTAATGAAAAGTTAAAAAGGGTTTAAAAAGGGTCAAGAAAGGGGTGAAAAGGGTTAGAACGGGGTTTAAAAAAGTATTTAAGGAGGGTTGAAAGGTGTTAGAAGGGGTCAAAAGGTTTTAAAAGGTGTTTAAAAAGCCCGTTAAAAATGGGTTAGAAAAAGGGTTAAATATAAAAAAAAGGAGTGAATAGGTTATTTTTGGATTTTAACAGGTTTTACAAATAAGAACACAGCACAATTCCATTACTTTTATCTTTTAATTTAACTCTATAATAACTCTAAAATATTCAGACTATATAATTAGTATTCAGGAGAATACGTAAACACCCTGAGAACTCGCGGTCAGAGTTCAGCATGCGACTGACTTTTGATTGCGTCACAGCTTACGTACACTCTAAAAATATTCTTGTAAAATTACTACATTTAATGTAGGTAATTATCCGACCTACATTAAATGCAGCAAACGTACAAAA
>JAWWEQ010000027.1:21454012-21503996 GCA_035583055.1 Torymus tubicola
TACTATTAAGCACATAATGCATATAGATATTAAAGGAATAGAATATTAACGTAATTTGCAGAACGTGAAAATGCTATCGAAGAATTATTAAGAATATTTGTCATACTCTGGTTTGTGCATACATATACACTTATAATAAGCATATATATATATATATATAGTTTATTATATATATATATGCTTTTTTTAGTATTACAACAATAAAAAAGTATTCCGCACAAAAAGAAAAACAGTGACAAGATTGGAAAGAGGCAGAAAACGTCTGCCGATAAATGTATTTATTTCTTTTCCAAAACACTCAGTGTATTAACGCGATTACAAGCGAATTGAAGAGTTGAGCATCGTGAATCCAAGTCGCAGTTGTTTGTAGAACTTTCGAAAAGTTGAAATACATGTAAATAATAAGAATGTTTAAATATTGGCAGGATCCCAATAACGGCAGTGGGATTGCTTCAAAGAGGAGATAATTACATCTATACCAATCTGATATATTTTTAACGAATATTTTTGCAAAGAGGAAACATTAGTCGAAACTTCACCGGTATTATAGCTTGATTAAGTTTCAACATCAACATACCTTAACATTTCAATTTCATTCATGATTTCCCGTCAATGCCAACACCCCCCCCCCCCCCCCCCCCCACTTATTAATAACTTCGGACCTTCAACATTCCCAAATCACATCATGTGTAATACATTATAAATTACATCGAAATATGTAAAAACCCTATATTTTCCTCTCTATACCGAAACAAGGAAATGAACAGGAAAATAAATCATAATGTGCGCGAGTCACCGGCGCCGTACGGATTTCATCTTTATAAAGCCATAGCCGAATTATTCGCTACACGCGTATGTATATATATACACCTATTAATAAAACGAGCTGTCGGCTTGTTGTCAAACCATCGTATATAGTTGCTTTCCTACGTCGCATATACGCGTATATAAGTATTACCAGGTATATACATATATACGTAACAAGCGAAAGAGAATGAGAGAGAGTCAATGGCGAGGGTCGTAGAAGCAAACTTCACTCGACCCCTCCACGCGCGCGCGCGCGCATATAACGAGTAGGCAGAGCTATATAAGAGATTGTCTCAGTGGCACGGCAAACTTCTTTTTTTTTCTATTTTTTTTTTCCTACAAGATATACAGGGAGAGAGTACATTTTCAAAAGTGACATAAGTTTTTTTTTTACTCAAGTTACATTTTCTCCTACTAATTACCTCGATTATTATAACGAAAATTGTTCTTTTTTTTGTTTTTAGAAGAAACAGAAAAATATGTAACACCTAAGCATATATATATATTTTTTTTTCTTCGAGCCGCCAAAATTAATGACTTTGGTTCAAGGTATATATACTATACCGTGCCGCAGTCGCGAGAGCCCGAACTTTATTTGTAAAGAAAAAATAGAACCAACAACGCGCGCGCGCGCGCGGTCGAAGGTGAAACAATAAAGAAGCTCTGCTCTTAACGAAAATCGGGGTTGGCGAATTTATGTTTCGCTAAACTGTTGCCTATATACAAGGTGCTTGGAAAGAGTGCGTAAGTGTATGTATGTATATGTGGATACAATCAATAAGTGCAAGGAATTTATCGAAATGCTCATCACACGCGTATACAACTAATATAGAGACACTTTGCCATTTCAAAATGCGAGGATGTCAGGGTCACTTTTGCCCTTCGAATTATATAGCATCCGCAACTAAAAATAAGCAGTAAGAAAGACACGCGCGTCGCCAACCGGCTTGATATACACGCGTTTGAAAAAAAAAGGAAAAAAAAAACAGTTCATCGTGACCAACGTCAACATCGCACACTTTTGTCAATGCACTTAAAGTCATCTCCGTACGATATACGTATATCCGATATTATATACATTTTTTAATGTGTTATTAATCAGTGGTTTTGGTGTTTTTTTTTAATATTTGAGATTTAACCAGGCTTTGAAATTTATTTCACTTGTTTACATCTTCTTATTTTAATACATGTTGGCAATGATTAGTTTAAGATATATATACGTATTACTGTAACACGTGCATATATTGTGTATGTAACTTACAATAATTGGTTAGTTATTTTATTATCCAAGTATGTACTTTTTTCACTAAATTAAAAGTAAGAAAGAGAGAATGGAACGATTTATAAATTATATTCAAAATTAGATTTAAAATTTTAGAAAAAAAAAATAAGATTCGGTGATCTATTCCGATCTACAAATTGGAGTAATTTTAATCGTTCTAGGTATATATATCAGATGTTTTGCTTGACGAGTGACATTGTTGGCGTTATCAGAGACTAGCAGTTATATAGTTAGAAGTTTTAGAACTAATTCGCAGACTTAACAACTACAGTAAATAAGCTATATAAGCTAACTTACCTTACCCCGAGGCGAGGGCCGAGCCCCGAACCGCAAACTTTTAAACGAAATGGTTTTCTAAATGTGCATGAGATGGCAGTAAAGTACGCAGGCGCCGGTTTGAATATTGTTGTCACAATACTTAACCTCAAAACGACTTTGCCGGAACCATTGAAAAAAAAAAGCACTCTAAATAAATGTTCGAGTATATAGTTTATGTCACTGCAAATTTAGGATAAGACATACAAATGTCGGGAACAATAAGGCAGCTCGAAGAGCGACAGCTTCCAAATGAGGTGACCCTTATGCATTGGTCACCTAACATGGATCTCCTTGCAATAGCTAATTCCAAAGGTTTGACATATATGCAAATACGTAATTTATATTTATTTTTATGAGTATTTTTTATATAAAAACGATTTTTTAGGAGAATTAGCTTTACACAGATTAAACTGGCAGAGAGTTTGGCTTTTGAGTCCTCACGAGGAAGGGGAAAATATATCGAATATCGCTTGGAGACCAGATGGTAAAATCATTGCTATTTCTTATACGCATTCTAAATTACTGTGTTTAGTTGATATTGAGAACAAAAATATTGTACATAAAACAAGACTGAAAATGGATAACCACTGTACTTCCATTGCTTGGCTGTCGCTGACTCCGCCTGGCTGTACTGGTAGTGGTAGCAGTAGTAATAGTACTAGTAGTAATACTGAAAAAGCTTGTTCGTCTTGCACTGGAGATTACCTACCACCACTGCCTAATTTGAGCAGAAGTTTTGGCCAAGAGCCTGAAAGAAAGGAATTTCTTTCACAAACATTGGATATGCTATTTGTGAGTCTTCAAAATCTTTGTCTTAAAAATAAAAAAAGAAGAATAATATAATGACATAAAGAATTTTTAGCTTGGACAAGATAATGGCAAAATTATGATGTACATATTTGGGATGTTCTATTGTGGATCAATAGAAATTGGTAACGGCCCTGTACTAGAAATAAGTGGTGGAGGAGGTAAAGCTTTATGGGCCAGTTGGAAGAGCAATGAATGTATAGTAGTTGTAAGATTAACATGTTCTTTACTTCAAAGTAGCGAAGCATTTTTAAATGTACGTAAATTCATTATAATATCTATGTTAATCATCTACAACTTTTCAACTAAAATTTATTTATTTCAAAGGTAGCACAACTTCAAGCTCATATTGAGTGTTTAATGGATTACATGTCAAGAACATTGATGGCTATTTCAGAAGCATGGGAAACTATTCTTTTAGAAATGGATGAAAAATTAGCTAAATATGCTGCTGATAAGCCTCCAGGTACTGTAGCAGCAGAGTTTTTAGAACTTTTGATGGTTGGGCATCCTACTACAGATTTAGTAAATTTCCTTTTACGTGATCTCACTGAAAAGGGACTGAAAAAGTTAGGACATAGTATTGATATTTGTTACAGTAATATTCAGGTAATTGATTTGATAATATGAGCTTGCATAATTAGTTTTATAATATAAAATAACGTTTTAGAAACTAGTCTTGAAACATTTGAGCAGTGTGGGAATGGCTTTAATATATCATTTAGCAGAAATGAGAGGTATGGTGAGATTTGGAGGAGCTTATGAAGCTTTAGGACTTAAGGAAGAAACTCCTATTACCAATGCTATCAGTGCTGCACAGTCATTTTTGGCTAAAACATCTGAAATTCAACAAGTTATTGATCTAAATATGAGGGACTATAAAGCTTTTATACGGTACATTGATACAATCTTTTAGAAAAATTAATCAATTCTAATTTTTAAATCAATTATAAATTTATATATTACATTGCAGATGGCTTTATACTATTATTTTAAGATTCAATGATGAAAGGATTCCATCTGAAATGAGCAAAGTCAGTCAGCAAGATTTAACTTACATAGCAGAATTTTTACGTGGCTTTGACAAGATTGAGCTACATGCAAGTAAACGAAAAGTAGTTAATTTAGAAAAACTAGGACAGTATTTGAGACAGGATCCTCTTCAAGTTTGTTTTAGTCCTGAAGGAAGCGAATGGGCAGCTATGCTTGTTGAAAATAGGTGTCTACAAAATCATCCTCTTATTATAAGACAAGATTTTGAAGGCTCTCTTCTTCAAGCACATGTAACTCTTATTGAAACTATTAACCAAGTTTTTGTCTGTGCCTACCAAGATCTGACTCATCATTTTAAACATATAATGATACCTTTAACTGTCACAAATAATTTAAGTTCTCAAATAGTAACAAATGAAGGTAACCTAATGGTTGCAGTACCTAATGCAGATAATAAAATACTTCAATTGTTTAACATTAATTTCACAGCCTTAAATGAGCCCTTAGTTTCCACAATGATTAAGATTGATATTGGAAATAAACAAGGTAAAGTTGTTGGAAATGTTGTGTTAATGATTATGAAGTATTATTTTATTAACGTATTACACATTCTTTACAGCTCCTGCAACTCCATCCAAAAGATTAGAAGACCAAAGAATATCAGATTTACAGTTTTATTCACAAGATTTCTTAAGCTTATTAGTTTTAAATCAAGAAAACAATACTTCATGTTTAATTCAACTTCCATTGAGTCACCCAACATTAAATGATCAAGAAAATATGAGATCAGATTTTATTGTAAATTTATGTGACATAGCAGATCCTAATTTATCTAAACCTTTTCAAGATATTTCACCAAGACAATTGTCTGTTAGTGGTCCAAGAAAAGTGGCTGCAATTTTAAGTGAAAATAGAAGGAAAATTAGATTACTTGAAACTGAAGTTGATCCTGAAGATGAAGATGATGAAGATGAAGAAACTGGAGATGATAATATGATGGATATTACACCAGATACTATTGAACCTATAACTGAAGGGACACCAGTATAATAATGAAACTTATATAAAATATAAGTTGAAATTTCTTGTACATTATTTTTATATATAGTATTGTTATATTTATAAATTTTTTACTCTAAATTTAAATGAATTTAATAAAATTTTTTATTTGACAATATTTACAAGGTTGCATTTAATCGCAAATATTTTATGTACAGTAATTACAAGTTCTTAATGGACTTACAAAATCTATTTATGACAAATAATCTGTTGGTAAATAAATTGACTATTTAAGAATGTTTTTGTATGATCACTGAACTTTTTTGCAAGTTATAAAATATATTTAAATTTATATCACTTAAATTAAAGATATGGTATAGAGTATGGATATTATAGATTATGCTTAATGAATTTCACTGAAGTGAAAATATAAAACATATTGAATAATATTGTCAGTACTTTTAGCACACTTTAATTATTCTAACTAAAAATCACTTGTATTATAATGGCAAAGTTTGTCCTTTTTGCATTTGTTGAAACACTTTTGGAAAATCAACGTCCAAACCCATATTGTCAATGCCTCCAGATTCAAGTGTTCTAGGCGATGGTGTCACTGGTGCTGATTGAATGTGGCTTACATACTTTGCTGGAGAATTTTCTCTAGATTCATCCATCACATCTATATGAATAATAGATATTATCAAAATTCAAATAATTTAAATAACATATTATGAAAATGTAAGAACGTTTCATACCAAAGAACCTGTGAGCTTTTCTTCGTTTTAACATGATTATGAGTAAAGTTGCAGCAATCCCTACTACAACAACCATGGTCACAACCATTCCTCGCAGTAAATTTGTCTAAAAAAATTCAATTATAATATTATCAGTATTATTAAAATAGGTTGGTAGATTTCAATTATTCACTTCAACACTTTATTTTTTGTCTCACCTCAAAAGGATTCTCTATGATGCCTGCTGTACTTTTAACAATTAACTCGACAATGTGTACCTTGAAAGCTGAAGTATCTTCTACTCCTCTTGAAATACATCTGTAGAAGCCTGCTTCAGCTGTTGATACACCCTTCAAATATAATTAAATATTTAATTTGTATAATTCAATCTCAAAGATTAATTAATTACTTATAAATTGATTTTTTACTAAAAATTAAAAAATACCCTGATCAAAAGTTTTCCAGTAAGTACTTCATAATTATATTTTTCCTCATCTAGAGGATTACCAGGCCCAATAACATGTCTCTCATCGGTCAATTGCCAAAACATAAATCTATGAAAATCATCACTGCTCATACATGGTAGCTCTGCCAAGTGTCCAGCTGGAACTTCTACCACTGAAAGTGTTGCTTCAACAACACCATTTCTTGCCACATTCAGACACAAGCACAGTAAAAAAAGTTTAACTATCATCTGTAATAAAATAATTAAGCTGAGTGATGCAAAAAAATTTCCTTAGCTTATAATTAAAAACTATAAAAATTTTAATAATGTTTTTTTATCTATTTATATATTTAAAAAAGTGATTTAAGAAAATAAGGAAATATGTCTATAATTAATGCAACAGTTGTTACCTCTAATACACTTAAAAAAGATGGCACTGGCATATTTTTAAACTAAATAATTCAGTTAAGACAATACTTCCTCAATATGCTCACTTATCTTTACTGATCTCACAATGTCTATAATGGTATAATATTCCATTAACAAAAATCTGAAATCACCAAAAGTTTTAAAAAACAACTCTTACAAACTGCCCAACAAAACACTAATGACAGCAGTTTCAATAAAGAAGAACTTGCTTTTACTTATTTATAACTCTGTCCGTTTCATCCTTGGCTCATCAAGATTATTTATAGTAAGCTAGAGTCCCACCTCGTGACTGAACCTTCTAACGTTTGGCTAGAGACTAGACTATTCTGAATTTTTTCCAAGAGTGAGTTTTGCACTTTTGATACTTTGTGAATGTACCAGTAGACAAGTGAGCATACTGTTTGTTACATCATCACATAAGGTGTCTCTCCAAAGGTATAAAAATATTTTCTTTATGATGACAAGAGGTATATATGCATGGAATTACAGATCAGCTTAATAGTCTTGTCTCCTTTATCTTGTATTGACAGTACAACTGTTTCTTTATCATGCACATTTCAAGATAATGACAGTTCAATAAGTAACATCTTTTCTATTGTACATTATAAAATTAGCTCAAGACCATTGCATTTAATGAAAAGTTAATGTTGTTATTTTAAATTCACAATTAATGATTAAATAAATAAAAGAAGTTTAATCAGAACAAAAATGTTAACTTACCAATTATGGGCAGTGGAAAGCATTATTAATATCTGGTGGAATGCTGTATGAGGTGAACGAAAACATCAATTGCAAGTGCAGCAAATAATACCCAAAATGGTGCTAAAACTGCTTTAGCTGGTAGGGTCCATTGCAAAGCTTCCAATTTCAGACATACTAAAATTTGGGCACTTAATTTTAAAAGTGCTGCAACCATATACCAGAGCTGGAAAAAAGTTATTCACGTATTGTAAATTTAGCTGATTTCTTACTTATTATGTATATAGAAAGATTATAAACAGTAAATTACCTTTCGACGAAGACGGATTAATCGATCATGAGCATTTTTACAATATAATATCATATTACATACAATATATACTAACAAAATACTATCATACAACCACATTGGTATAAATACTATGAACCAGTTCCATTGTATTCTCTGGTCAAGTCTCAACACAAGGACAATGAGAAAAATTAACAAATTAAACCACGTAAACAAAGCCCGGTGTAACACAGCCATCGAGCTTTTTTCACGAAATATTTTTATCTAATTTAAAAATCCACTGTTCATCAATTACAACACTGTTTATTTTTTGTAACATAACCTGTATTAGCTGTTACCGTTTGAGTACAAACAGCAAAATGATCGTCCAGTATATGCGATCGCAGCTCAATCTATAGTCATGCGGGTAATTTCTGTTTTTATTTTGGAGAATCGTACGTTTATATTCGTTACATCGTTAATTAACTCTAACTTGAACTAAAATTGTTAATTATATATCACTACTTGTATCGTTATAAAATATTGCAAAAATATTTAGTAATAACTTACTTGTTATATTACATATCATCATGATTAAAATAATTTATCACGCACGCCAATAAAATATATATAATTGAATATTCTTTATTAAATTTTATTTATATAAAACATAATACATTATATGTAGATATTATATGTTAATTATTGTAATATAAGTACGAGATTCGTTTATTCATAGTATACACATACAAAATTATGCGTTTTGTACAAAATAATAATACAGAACAAGTAGAAAATAAATAGAGATATTTCATTGATAAATAAAAAAAATATCAGTATTTAAGCGGATCGCACTTCTCTCGCCTATTATGCACATGACTCTCAAAACAGCGGAAAGCTTCGGTGAACTCTGGCAAATTGCTCACGACGAATTTTATGAAGTTATGCGGTGCCATATCCGTACCTTCCGGTGGTGTTTCCGCTCGGCATAAACTCTACAAAAACGTAAAAATCAAGTTAGAAAATTAATTTTCAATAATTTCATATATTGTTAGGGAACAAAAAAACGAAGGAAAATTATATACATGAGCATAGGCGAGGAAGAAGAGCTTGAAGTCTGTGACAGCACCGAAACGTTCGAACTCAATTGCGAACGAATCCTTCGTTGGCCAAGCGAGGTATGCAGCGCGAACACCGAGTAGACTTGCTGTCGACCTTATTCTGTATTCGTCGAGCTATAAAAAAAAAAAAAATTGAAATGCATTTTTAAATTCTGTAAATGTTCTTATAGATTTAGTGTACATTGTCGTTTTCCTTTAAAATATAGTGTTACCTCAGAAGCCGGTTAGAAAATCGATGTACATCATCTCACGCGATGATGTTCTTTTTTTGTTTCTATTAATTATATAATTCAGTTAACAAAACGTGCAATAATTAAATCATCAATCATAGAAGAAGAAAAAGAAATAGTCAATTGAAATGAAACCATCATTGCGCGATATAACGTTTCGTTGAATTGAAACAACGCCTTTTCCAACCGCAGCTTCTCAGATAACGTCTTTTTCAGCTTCCAAAATGATGCCTTTTCGAAAACCGCAACGATATATAAAATTTTATGCGTTTATGCTCACTTTTCCCCCATAATTCACAGGAGGCATCTGCTCTCTTATACAGTGCGTGGCGTTCTCACTCTTCCCTACAAAAGCGATTAATTCACTTGTTAGTATTTTAATTCATGTGTGTGATAATTATGAGGGTTCATTGCGTTTTTCATATACGTACTGAGCCATTCGGTATAAAGCGCTGTAGCGATGGCCGTGCCAGCAGCTCCGTAGTTTATTGGGCTGTTGAAAATGAAGACAATGTATTTATAGACCAATAAAAACAAAGAATAATAGTTGATTCAATTTTGGTACACATAGCATGATATAAAACGAATAGGAAATGAGAAAAATTTTAAATAAATGCGTACATAACTCGAACATGACTTGATTATTTAAACAGAAGCATTTGGAATGCAAACATTATATTAGTAAATTCATTGATTTTAACCATTTCTATAAAGTTGTTATCGTGAGTATATAGTAATGCTTACTCGTATAATTGTGCGCTGAATAGTCTGTAAGTGTTTTCACTGAATATATTCGCTGGTATGACTGAAAAAACACAAGTATTTCGTTATAACATAGCACGCTTTCCTTCAACTAAATTAAGCTAAAAAAAACATTTTTAATTACGTATTTGTTTCATGTTCCTTGCAAACGTTATCTTGTTCGCGCTGAGCGAGTTGAAAAACGTGTTGATGCTGAAATTTAATCATAAGCTTTTTAAACAAAACGGTTCAATAGCTATCCTGTACAATAATAATTCTATAAAATCTTTCACGTATAATAAAATTTTAAATGCAAATAAAATTATATCTATATTGTACACTAACTCTAGCAGCGGCAGTCTAAGGTCGCGTAAACTGTACAGCTTCAGGTTCCACAAGCTCCTGAGTGCATCCAGTTGGTTCTTGAAGTATGAATCTTGAACCTGGAACTGAAAGAGCAAAATACACGATGCATGCGAGAACGAATTAATCTTAATGTATAGTCAAATTAATTTCGTGTCCTTACGTGTCCGTAGAAGTTGGTCATGTACGTATCGTTCATTAACCAGTTAGGATAGCCGATGATCACCTCAGCTCTGCTCAGTTGTCTAAGGAAGTTCTTGGTAACGTTAGACGTCGCCTGATAATTGTTCAGATCGCTGCCAAGCTGAGACTCGATGACGCTTTTTAGCGATAGAAAGATATCTTGGATCTGCAATATAGATTTTTATTTTTGTGGTTGCTTTATTAATACCCCTAATAGTGACAAAACAGTCATTGCTGTTTTATTTAAATTCTTCAATGTTAACATTTTTCAGTGTTAAACGTAAAAAAACATGAAAAACTAATACTGTTCCGTCAAGCTTGTCAAAAGATGAAAATGAAAAAAAAACATTTAATCCGGAGCAATGGAGGGAAGTTGAAATAAATAAGGATACATGTAGAAAATACCTTCAAATATTTCCCATTTACACGCAGGTAAATTTGTATGTAAAAGTTTACGTTTTAATGGATTTATAGTATATTCTTATCAAGCTTATACATTCCTTAATCTTATTTACTTGGGACTGCCATAGGTATCCTTCTTAAACTCATTAATACATGACAAAAGCGTTTTCTCATTAAGTAAGTGAAAGTTTTACTTATTTGAATTTAAGGAGAATACCGGAGAAAGCAAAAATACTTACGGCATCGTGGTTATCCTTCGGGAAATATTTTTGTGTGTACCCATAAGCAGCACCAATCAAGAGTCCTGGCACGCAATCGTTCTCGAATCTAAAAATAGTAAGTATTCACTTTAATGAACTATACAATATATATATATATATTTATAAATTATGCTTCTTTTCATTGTAATACGATGCTAACCCTTCTATAGGAGGTATAAAAGAATATTTCTTCCTGTACTCTTTGTCCACAAGGCCAATTGTCTTTGAAACGAGCCTCAAAAAGATGTAGTCCTCTGAAATGTATAGTAGAAGTTTAGAAATGAAAAACGAGAATCAATTGATGAAATATTCGGAATCATTTACCAACTGTTTCTTTCTTCGTAGTGCATACGAGTTCAGCTAGACGGTAAAAAAAGTTTTCGCTCTTGACAATGATAGGCTCCGACGAACGTAGGTTACCAATTTCAGGACTAAAGTGACCGAAGAATTCATTCAGATCCCTGTACCAGTCGATCTAAATTAGAATATGAATATATCACGTTACAATATTAAAATTTTATGTAGGTTTAGGTAGGTAGGTATGGTAGAAAAATGATGCCATTGTGAAAGATTAAAAGTGTTAGCATTATTGATCGTTTTGAGACAAATTATTAAAAATATAATTATAGCAACTACTTTATTTATTTATTTAACTCTGTTTTAATGATCATCTAATAATGTTTCTATTATAAAATAATGTATGTCTTACTTTACAATCGTTTTTTTGGCCATAAGCCTTATCATATTTCCTTTGCCATTCGTTGATTGTCATGGGCTCTGGAAGATTTTCTTCCCCATCTAAATCATCCAATTTGTCGTAAGGTAACATCTGCAATATTTCATTCAAAATTCAAGTAAGAGAAATACTACACTTCTTTTTCTAGACGCGATTCCTTACCCTATTAAGTTCCGAGATGAAATTCTTAATGTTCGAGTACGAATTGCGATCGCCGTTTCTATTGTGATGGTGGTGTACATTTTTGTTATTGTACTTTGTCAGTAAGAGTTCCGTCAAATCCATGATATTATCTGCTGTTGGACTTATCTATAAAAGATTTTTTGAAACACAGAAATTAAACGTACACGTTTCAATGAATCACGCTAGGGGTGCAACCGAGTAGCTAGAACATTTTTTGTTTCTTCTTTTTTGCATTACCAAATGAATGTAAGTGATGATAAATTTTTAAAGCATATTACATTGCAAACTTTGGACATATATAAAGCTAATATAACAATTTTGTGTTTTTTTTTATTCAGAGTAAAAACTCGAAAAAATTTTGGATTTTGATTGCATGAGTAATTATATTTTATGGGTCATTTAATCTTTTTAGTTTACTAAATTAATGTACTGACCACAAACCGTGAATGATTTCCATACAAAATTTCATCATTAGCACTATTACATTCAAGTCAATTGCAAAAAGTAGAAAGAAATTTTCGAACTACTCTACCCACTCCTATACATAGCACTATATGTATACAGTACCTCAATGTATCTTTTGATTTCTTGATCAAAGGCATTCTGACGCTCGACAATGTTGATGTCGAAGAAAGCGAAACCAACACCTTTCTGGGCAGTTTTTAAGTCAGTGCGGTACCATTTGTCACTGATAATATCGTACGAATTGGACATATCAAGTCGCCTTGCTGAGCCCAGCCACGTCTCGTACTCCCTTTTCTCTAGGCTACTGTAAGCTATCATTTATATTTTTCATTAACTACGTAACGCATTAGTTAATTAATATATATATATATATAGATACATTTGCATCGCACAGAAAATTCTTTCGATTTTTATACCTTTATCGCATTTCTTGTAGATCTCTCGTTCTATCATTAACGAGTTTACGCCTTGCTCCGCTGCACTCAAATCGTAATTTTCATTTAGTATATCTGAAAGGATAGTTTTTTTTCATTTTAATAAACTTTTCGTTTGCAAATTTATAATCGATAGCGCACCTTTTAACTGAGTTAACTCGTGGCGTCTCGGACGAAAAGGTTCTTCATCATTGTTGTTCCTACTGAACTGAAGCGGCCCTCCGCGAGAATGATTTTTCCCACAAGCATACCTATAAAAGTCATCGCATGGCTCGGTGTTGAAATCTATATTTCTCGCTAAAATGTCATCTTAAAAAAAAAAAAGAAAACAAGAGTTAAACATTTGATAGTGTACGGATATATGTCAATTACTGTAATGTAAACTCACCGACTGGTGCGCATGGAGGTAGCCGGCATAGATCGTACTCAGGATCCAAACAGTGCATCGATGCAATTTTCAGTGTAAATATAACAAATATCCTACAAGTATAATAATTCAAATACAATTTATTCGTGTAACCATTAAACAGACCGTAATATTCTTTATTATTATTGTTGTTCAAGCCAACTAATGACATGTAGTATAGTGGAGGGAAATTATTTAAAATATTTTTATTTATTTGTTTATTAATATTAAACGGACAAGATATGTACTTTGTAAAAGATAAAAAAATATTGAATTGTTTTTTAAGATTTAAGATATAAAATAAATTATAAATTTATAATTTTTGGCAGAAAATGATGGATTTCTATTAAAAATAGCTTGTATATAATCTTACATGGTGCACATAGAAAAAGAAATCTTTATATTAAAAGAATGTCATAAACTATTGACGAATCGACATTTGGATATGAACAAACAAATATTTCTTAATAGTTAAAGAAATTCGTTAACAGTTAAGAAACCACTCGTTTAAGATTGCTTCTTATATTAAAGTCACGGATTCTTAACTATTAAGACACATTCTTTGGTTTGTGGAATGACAAAATCATATTCCTTAATTATTATGACATGAATTTGTCATGAGAAAACGGGTTATTGCTATATTAATGGCACGAGACTTTAGATACTCTAAATTATTTCTTAATAATAATTGAATTTGCGTTCGTTACAAATTCTATTCGCGTGTAGTATTTAAAAGCATAATTCGTTAATAGTAACGATTTTTTTCTCTGTGTGGTAAAGTAGAACATTATGAGCAAGGAAACAAAATCGCAGATAGTTCGCAATTCATGCAGGTGCAAGGTTACTAAAGTAATCATCCGCCAGAATTATCGATTTTACTCCCGTGTTGCATACATATATAGAACTTTATTCCCTGGTCAACTGTTGCCATTTTGTTGACATGGAAGACTACACGAGACGTTTTTAAATATACCGTGGTTACTGACAGTGCTATATGAGTGGGGAAATACTTTTGTTGTCCCACTTTTAAAGTCAATAAAGTAGCCATTATAAAGTGCAGTTAGGAATAAAAGTTTTTAATGAAATATTATAAATAATATATGCTAATTTATTAAATGAGATAAGAACAAAAATTTGAAAGAATTCAATAAAAGTGTCGATATTTGCTTCATAAATATTTTTACAAAAGAAAAAAATTGAACGTTGAATTTATGTTGGTTTAATGAAATAAAAAAAAATTTAACAAAAGATTCATTAGCACAGTATAGTCACTCCCTATATAGTTAATGTCTACATCATAGAAACAGGTTAATATATCGTCAAACTATCACTGTACTAAATAAAACTTATAACGTCACCAAATCAATTACTGGAAATACAATCCACAACCATCCAAATCGCCGTACAATAGTTTAATATTAATATTAAAAAAAAAAAGAACCGAACGAAAAAAAGATCAAATCACAAGTTATATGCATGCGTACCAGAGCAGTTGACGTAACATCGTTTGATTCATGTCGCTCGCTCTCGAGGAAGGAAACTACGCTACTGTCATGACGAACGGCCGATCTTCTCTTTTTATTTTAGGAAACGTTTATTATTTATCTTGCGCACGCCTTAGAGAGCTTAATTGGCCGGAATTCGATAAATATATACGCGTCGCGGCAAACGAGAGATTTCTCTCTCTCTTTCTCTCTTTGAGAACTGTGAAGTCGTGTCAAGGACAGGATGGGCTCTCCCCTATCGCCCTAGCGATAAACATTTGGGTGTATATACCAGCAGTGCTATATAAACACAATGCACTCCCTATTACACGAACATTTTTTTTCTCTCCTCTCGTTTTTTCCCCCAAAATTCAATAATATATGTATATAAATATACGCTTGCAGAGTTAGTTTAGCATATATATATATGCAGTATAATAATTATCAAGAGCGTGCGAATTCGGTAACTTGTGCCGGAATTCGATAATAGTATGTATATGATAAAAGAAGTGCGAGATTTTTGCCAGGAACACGATAATGCTTGCAGAAATATATAGGGAGAGGGTGTTTTGCGGTTTTGCTCGTTGTTATGGGAATTCCATTTTTTTTAAATGAGATTGTCTTGTTCTGGTATTTTATAATTATATGTGAAATTTTAGGATAATTTGTAAATTTTATCTGTACTAATATTTATCGTATAGTAATCGTCTTGCTTAGTTGGGTAATCGGAAGGAACAGTTTTGGCTCTTTTTTTGCTTGTCGCACATGTTTTATTTACACTGCGACGCAGGCAAGAACTCTTTGAGCGGACGATGTGTATTATATATATATATATATATATATATATATATAAAAGCTTGTCTTTCTTGATGCTTACATATACATGCTCTCTCTCACTCTAGCGGCGTGTGAATGTAAGAACAAAACGATTTAACAACGCTATAATATTCTAAATACTTATCTTTATAACATACAAGGGTTTTGAAAAATTTTCTCATAGATGAAAATATTATTTCTCACATACTTACACTCACACTTACATATTTAAAAAAAATTTAAACTTTAAGAAAAAAACATGTAAAAAAAGATGCCGCAGAAGATTCCCAAACACTTATATTTTCAAAAAAAATATTTTAACGATAACGTTTGTACGCATAACAAACAACCGGAAGTTCCTTGTAAGTATAATTTTAATTATAGAATTGATATTTTTTTGTCTTGCTATTGGAAGTTTTTTTGAAATATTTTTAAATATTGCGTCTTCCATTGAAGCGCACTTGTTATCAGTTGTGAACTCTCCAGAATCTTTCCTCATTATTTATATATTATTATTGTAACATCACGCTAAACGCTATCAAAATGAATGCATTCATTCATAATATTTAATAAGTCTTTCAGCATAATACATCAGTCATCAATGAATAGTTAAAATAAATTATATATATATATGAATTCAGGTCTATGAACTCAATAAATTATTTTAGTGATTCGTGAAATGCATATATATAATGTTTATGTCAAGAGTTGTCAACATATTCGTTCTCACATTACCGTAAAAATAAATAATTCCCAAAACTTCCTCAACTTCGTCAAATCAAATTCATTAATGAATTGAGAAACAAGTATATTAGCCTGGGAACTACCGTGACATAATAAAATTTTTTTTACAATATTGATGCAATACATGAATTTCCCTGGTGCACACACAACATAACGATAGCACAGATAGAAATCCCCGTGGTTTACGTCAATAGAATTCCGTAGAATTTTAAACACGTATATTTTTATTTTATTTTATTTTATTTTTTTAATTAAAAGCTTTTCAGCCAAATAACATTTATAATTGCAATAACTGCGCTTATTCATAAACAACGTACAACAACAAACCGACAACATATATATCTTTTCACTCTCCCTCGCGTATTATACATATATATATATATATACGCGCCCGTGCGTAAACACGCGGTTCGCACGCACGCAGGCGCTCCTTATCTATATCCCGCACGTTATCTATACTCCATGATTTAGCAACTCGGTAGCGTTTCTTACACACACACACACATATATATATATAATCATCATAATTTTCTCTCTTGTCACCCGGTATATACTCCTCATATCATTGCTGTTCGATCACACATACATTATACATATATGTGTATAATATCACGCGTGGCGTGTTCACAAGTCCACCTCCTCTCGTACATCGTATTTTTCCCTCCAGCGCTACTTATAATAAACACTCATACATATATATTTCTCTGGTGAAAAAGACGAAGAAGAGCCGCATATGCACGGCAGTGCCATATACGAGATAGCCGGTGTATGTGTCGCTCGGACCGTGCGGGACGTGACGTATATATATATATATAAGATACACGAGTCGTTAGGTCCCTATATATATATACATACTGTGAGTGCTGTGCGTATATTACGCTTTTGTCCATAATATATGACTTAGTGTATAAATCGAGACTGCTACGTTGTGAGTGCTCCGCTTGTGGGTGTATATAGATATATATATATAGGAGGAAGGGTCAGGGTCAGAAGGACACCACAACATCTTTATTATTATGAGTAGTAGCAGTACGGAGCAACCGACGACTTTTGAGGTAAATACGGCGCGTGTGCGTGCCTAAAAATCTTGCCTCTCTTCTTCTTTCTGCTCGTATCTTCGTCGCTATGTCGTTATTAATAGAGAGACGCGTCTGCTGCGGTATATAGGAAATGCCATTTCACGCGAGTAGACACAGCGGTACGGAAGCGCGGAGAGTTGAGGGTATACGAACTTTTCGTTTAAATATAGCGCGCGGATTTTCCCCCTTTCGCGAGGTGGATTTTCTTGTGTATGTATGTATATATATGAAACCCGCATGCGGGTTGATGAGCGAGCTGCAGACTACAGTGAAGATGGCGCGGACCAAGATGGCCGGGAAGAGAACGATTTGAGAGAGGGAAGAGAGAATATACATATATATATAGTTAGGTGTGGGAGAGCACCGGGAAATATGTCATGCGAGCTTTGCCAAAGTGCGTGAGAGATTCAAATTTTTGAGAGAATAGAGGTGTTGGTGAAAATTATAGGTTTTAGTTAAGGTAGTAGCATCGGTATTTTTGCTCCAAAATCATTATTTTCATGTTAATTGTGTCTGAAGTGACTGTCATAATTTTAATTAACTTTAATTAGAAGATTCATTAATTCTTTATCGTATTTCCTAAAACAGAGATTAAATATTTTAAAATAATGCCTCTCTAAACGCACTGCGCACAGCATGTCTATAAAAAAAACATTAAATATTTAGTCTCTTTTAAAATTTTCATTCGATTTTATCATAAAATTAACTAATACGAATATTAGTAAACTTGTTCATTGCGAAAAAGAATGTTATACTACAAAAAAATCGCGTTACATATGCAAAACGAATGTGAGACGGTATACTAATCTTTGTAACATTATGGAAACATGGTAATTCGGTGTGTATACATGTGTCGCGAGATGTTGTTATTATAGACTTGGATTTGGCTCCAGACTTCCCTCAAAGGGACGCAGTTACTGTCGACCGTCGTCATGTATTTGCTTTCACTATGTTAAAATAATATAGGTTGAAAGGTTCCTAAAATATAGATCCGCTTCATGGTTTTTTCTTTTTATCTTGAACAAAATTATTTTATTTATCTTCTTTTTTAGTGAAACAATTATAACAAAATTTCAACGTGGCTCGCAGTTTTCCTGCAAACCAGTAAATTTTCATTATTACCATCGTTTCTTATTAACAATCATTGCCACTCTAGCAATAATAACATCTATAGTTTAGTAGGTTCCTACGGTTACTCAGCAAATTCTCTTATTTCCATCTACCTATACTACAAAACAAGAAGAAAAGAACTCAAAATATCAACGCATTAAAAAAAAAAAGAATTCACAAGAAATCATCGAGTCGCTCCGATACTATCATAGACGATATTTAACCTCCGATTATCCATAACTCCGATCTCACACCTCGGTTTCTCATATATTCTCCGATAAATAAAACATCGGTATATATATAACAGACAAGTGTACAATTCTGCACCGCGTTTATATAGAACCGCATGCAAATCCAATTCTCATGCGAAAATTTAAATTTCAAATTGTCGTCCCCAACTCTTGCATTATGCAGACACTTACGTTCGATAATCGCTTTATTATCGTCACCTTATTTTCTCCCAATTAACGAAACAACACCTCGCGCGGAATCCCGTGCACACCGTTTCGCGTCCGATCCCAAAATTGCCCTCGAGCTCAGCCTCGATCCTATTTCGTAGCAAGCATGGGTATATACCTACGTAACTCTTGCTATTCTATCTTCGACGTGCGTATTCTCATATATATATATACACACATTGTATACATATATATATTCTTGTATGTATTCCTCAAAAACTTCTTGAAGTCATTCAGATTACGTGTCTCTGCGTATACATGTATAGATATATAATATTATATACCTATATATACATTTATCGTTCATTCGCTGACTGACTGACCTTCGCGGATATATACACACACATATACCTATACACTCCTACATATATACATACACTCTATGTATACATGTATACAGCGTCGAGAGCGAAGGTATAGGAGAAATTTAGCGCTCCGGTTTCTGGATTCCGCGCGCATATATAGTGTGCGCGGTGTATATGTATGTATTTGTGCGCGCGCGCCGCATTTTCCATTATTACACCGCAGACGACGGGCAGGCCGAGCTTATAACCACGTGCTCGCCCGTGCCTCTCATTCTCTCGTGTTCCGGCCGAGTACGTTAATTTTCTCCTCACTCCGATGTCAAACACCTCGCAGCAATTGGTAATTAATCGACCGATCGATCTTTTATTACTGCCATTAATTAGAACACACGCATTTGCCAACTCATTTGTTTTGAGAATAGAAAAAAGAAGAAGAAGAAAATGTGGTCTATGAATGAATTGGTCTTGGCATTAAGTACCTATATATATATATATATATATAGGTATTTAGCGAAGGAAGAGGAACAATCTTTTTCGTCTCTTTCTATATACCGCATGTGTATGAACCGCTTGCCGCTCACTACTCGCGTATTCAAATGCGGCGTTAACCTTAACGGCGTTCAAGGTTTTTTCTCCTTCTTCATGCTTTGCCTTTGCGAGGATTGACTGAATGTTCATGTATATGTCTGTTTTATGTATGTGAGAGAATGTTCGAAATCGTTATCGTATATATATAGTTAGTTGATGATTTCAAAAGTGACTTTGTCACGTTGACTCGCTCAAATACGAATGCTAGTTAATTTCGACGTTTCGGAGTAATGATAGAAAATCTTAAGTAATCCTTGTGTTACATTCGACGCGTTATTCATTTCGTCAGTAACAATGATAACTTCTCAGGCACTTGATGTAAGAAGTAGTTTGTAATAAATTAAAATGCAAAAAAAATAGGAAAAACTAGAGTTTAGAAAAAGATGAATGTATTGTTGAAAAATAAAGGAAGAAGTGTAATAATGTAAATTGTTGTATTGTTAAGTTTATTTGTATGACTTCCAGGTCCTGCCGACATTGGCTGCTGTTGGGACAATAATAGCAGTTGGCGTAGCAGTTAAGTTATACCTCACATTGAAAGATGTGAAGAAAAAGAAGATTCTTCTTGTTGAGCCCACTGTGAAATATGCCTTGCCACTCATTGAGAAACAGGTGATCAGTCATGACACTAGATTATTTAGATTTGGTCTGCCAACCAAGGAGCACGTACTTGGCCTTCCCATTGGTCAACATGTGCATTTAACAGCTAATATGAATGGAGAAGTTGTTATACGTGCATATACTCCAGTTTCCAGTGATGATGATCAAGGTCATGTAGATCTTGTTGTTAAGGTGAGAGAATAATCTTTGAATATAGCTGCATTTTGTAATTGTAATTTCTAAAAATGAATATTTTTATTGCAGGTCTACTTTAAAAATGTACATCCTAAATTCCCAGAGGGTGGAAAGATGTCGCAACATCTTGAAAGCCTCCAAGTTGGTGATACCGTAGACTTTAGGGGACCATCAGGTCGACTTGTCTACAATGGACGTGGTAAATTTGCGATTAAACTTCTCAGGAAAGATCCCCCTACTGAATATTCTGTGAAGAAGGCAAGTTGAAATGTACTAAAAATAATAATTTACTATTGGTAGAGATAATAATTTGTAATTATTTTGTATTTCAGGTTGTAATGATTGCCGGAGGTACAGGTATCACACCAATGTTGCAGCTCATTAGAGCTATTGCGAAGGATCCACAAGACAACACGAAAGTATCTCTGCTTTATGCAAATCAGACTGAAAAAGACATTCTGCTACGTGAAGAATTGGAAGAAGTCGCCAAGCAGCATCCAGATCAAATCAAACTTTGGTATACAGTTGATACTGGAAGTGATGGTTGGAAGTACAGTACTGGCTTTGTAAATGAGGACATGATCTCTAAACACATGTTCCCACCTTCATCAGACACAATAGTGCTGATGTGTGGTCCACCTCCCATGATTAATTATGCTTGTTCACCAAATCTGGATAAATTGGGATATGATCCCAAGCTTCGATTTGCGTATTAATATTCCGTTCTCTACTTAAAAAATAATAAGCGTCCAGAAGCGTCTTTTGATTTTCTACAAATAATAATGAATTTAAATAGTCATTTTTGTAGTTGAAAAGTGTTGGGATGGAAAGTTCCACGAATATTGTACAAATGATGATGCAGCTGTTTATTATATTTTAAACAAGAATAAGGTATTTATTAAAGTTGTAAGAAAGTATTTGATATAAAATGAAAGGTGTTGAAATTTTTTTTACCCCAATCTTTTGAACATATAAAATATGCAAATTTCTTTTATTAAGTAAACTTTTACCAGGAAAACGTTTACATTTGTATAAAATATTTTATGAAGCTTAGCGTTTTTAAAAAATGTTTAGTAGCCATCGTGTAGAGCACATTTTCTATTGTACAAAATAATCTGAATTTGTTCTGTCCCATATAAATACTTTTTCTTTGTCAACATGACAAATACTATTGGCCAGATTTACAGGTAGTTCTTTTTTTTTTGTTTTGGTAGAATTAGAAGAAAACGTGCGTATGTAATAAAACTATTATTAACCTTTTTTTTTATCTTTGATAAGTGATAAACGCGACATGAGGCAATGAATAAGATCAGTGAAAAGTTCGCAAATTAAATTAACAACGTCCGTGATCGGGTACTCGCTTCCTGGGCGCAGCCTTCAGGATGTCATCGACTCGAAGTATCATTTCCGCTGCCTCGGCAGCGCTGAGAAGTACTTGCCTCTTAACGACCCAGGATTCTGTGATGCCTAGTTTCTTCATACAACCTATTTCTCCCTTATCCATATCTGTAAAAATTGCATAAAATATTGTAATTACCAAACGTTATTAAATGTAAATTTTCAAAATTAGAAAGCATAACATATATTACACCATCGAATTTCAAAAGGAGAATAGCTTAAATTTTACGCACCTATTCCCATGGTATAAGCGCCAGAATTGTGAGAGGCTCTGAGTTCGCTAACAATTTGTGCCGAATCGTAACCACCATTGTCGGCGATAACGGTGGGCAGTTGTTGCAGGGCACGTGAAAATGATTCCATAGCAACGGCTTCCTTTCCCGGAGTGGCAGCGGCTGCCTTCATCACGGCGCATGCCATTACCATCTCACTGCAGCCACCTCCGTAAACGATGCGTGATTCCTTTACAGTCGATGTCAACACGCACAAAGCGTCGTGAAGCGATCTCTCGGCCTCATCGAGGATTTGTTGTGTGGCACCACGAATTACGATGGTGCAGGCCTCACCGAGGGCCACACCTGAGAAACGCAATATCGTGTCCTCGCCGATCATGATCTGGGAAAATGAAATTTTAATTAATTCATATGCTTATGTGACTCGGTTATTTTTAATTGAAGAAAATAGTTTAAATACAAACCTGTTCAATTTTACTGCACTTGCCAAGCTTAACAAGCTCAGGGTTGTCAAAAGTACTGACAATCTCGCCACCAGTAACAAGCGCCAATCTTTCGATTCCGTCAAAATCTGCATGTTCAATAGCCATGACACCAGCATCAGCAAAAAGTTGTTCTGGGTAGTTGTAGATGAGCTGTCTGTTTATAAATACATTGCAGCCGTGCTTAATGATTTTTTCTACTTTATCCTACAAAAGAAAATGTATTAGTATGTTTCGATGTTGTACTTATAATTATTTGTAGAAATAATTAATATTGATTAAATACCTTCATCTTTTCCTTCTCTGCTAATTCCAGTTCAGCAATTTTGGCCATTGAGTCAACACGAACTCTTGAACCAAATACCTTAATTTTATCTGTGTCCATAGGAGTATTTGCAATCAGGATTTTAGCATCATTAATCTGTTGTGGTTGATGCATGCCTGGTTTCTTATCAAGTAAGAATCCTTCATCCAAAAAGGAATCTGCCAGAGTTGCTCCTCTCTTCTTGATGATTTGAATAGCTGACAAGTTACCAGAACCTTTCAGTCGAAGAACTGCATCCACAGCAAGTTTGCTGAAATGCTCTTTATGCTGTGACAAAATTTTGGAACTCAGTGTTGTACGTGCAATGTTTAGCAGATCTTCACGGAATTTCTCTACGTCTGCAGAGTTATCTGCTGCTACATTTTTTAAAGCTTCTCTTGCAACAGCAGTTGCATTTCTCCATCCAGTAATAATAGTTTGAGGGTGAATTTTCTGTTCAACCAATTTTTCGGCTTCCTTCAGAAGTTCAGAAGCTAGAAAAATCATAATTTTTAATATTGCTATCGTACAGTAACTCAAGATAAATACTAATTATTAAGGATATTTCCATTTATATTTAATTTTTATTATAAGTTTTAAATATTTCAGCAAGAAACAATTGATAATTTTTGAAAAACAAAATATTAAAACCTAGAGAATATAAAAATGATATTATCATAACTAATTAACATAGAATTTAATTAAAGAATTATTTGCATAATGTATTTCCTGCAGATTAATTTGAATTAAAAAAACCAATCACTTCATCAACTACATAATTGAAACATGGACTTACCAAGAACTGTAACGGATGTGGTACCATCACCAACTTCATCATCCTGGACACGTGACATATCAACCAAAATCTTTGCAGCGGGATTGTCAACACCCACACTCTTCAGGATTGTTGCACCATCATTTGTGACTTGAACTTGTCCTGCACTACGTCCATGAGCAACCAGAATTTTGTCCATACCCTTTGGGCCCAAAGTGGATTTGACAAGCTCTCCAATAGCTATTGCTCCCACGAACAAGCTTAATCTGGCAGTTTCAGCTTTTTCTTCCTCTGCCTCATTTTTCAAAATTCTTACCGGATTTAACGACACCTAAAAAAACAAATGAAATCGTTTTCAAACGTCCTGTTTAATATAAGCTTTGACTATATATATTTATATTCTAATAGCGTCATGCTCCGTTTATAACCAATAAATTATTTCAAATAGTCGCTTCGTCATACATTCGCATACCAGCAATGAAACATAAAAAAATTTCATTACTTTTCATCTCGCGGAACTGAAACCCTAAAAAATGACTTCCTTCAACCATTATCAATGAAATGGGAAGTCATTTTTTCGGATAAAACGAGGCACGTGCGCCATTTGTCATAGTGGAGTCGCATTACCGGTACCGCGATGATTTTTTTTTATTTTCACGGTAAAACGGCAGCACTACAACTTGGAAAATGTATAATAAAAATCTTTAACAATAATTGATTGACTTACCATTTTGTTCTTTTTGTTAAATTACTCGCTCGATTGTACAAAACCGGGCAAAATATATCACTAAGGTGCAGATGATCCCACTCCCACTCAAGAAAACATGGACGAGGATCGTCTAGCTCTCTCACGCCTTCGATAAAACAGATTACGATAAGTCTTTGTCCTTTCGAGATATTGCGTGGGATTCAACTTTTTTACCCGAAAATCTTTATCTCAAACTAGTTGACAATTATTTAACGATCGTAATATCGAATCTGAGATGATTATAATGGATTAATTACGAGATTGTAAGAAATTAGCTATTAAAAATAAAAGGAAAATGTGAAATTTTAAAGTAAAAGCAGAAAAATAATCGAAGCTCATTCGATTAGTCGAAGCACGTGTGGCTACGAGGTGGCGCAAGCAGACGCGGGTCACGTGATCAGCTTTGACTGCTGGCTCCGAATTCGATTCCTTATAAGGTGATAATGTACACATGTGTGCATCTCTAACATAATTTTTTTCTCGCAGGGTTTAGTAATATTTCAAAACTAAAAAGGCATTTATAGAAGCTAAATATTCTAAAGTATATCGTGTAATGGTTGTATTAGAGTCGAAATTTCTTTTTATCTTCAATAGTAAATAACAAAGATTTCAAATGTTTTATCAGAATTCTCTTAATACCAAAAGCACATCCTATTTCTTCTTACGTCATTTTCATGCAAAATTACCAAAATAAAAATTACTCTACGTTTACGATTTAATTATAAAAAAATGCTTCAGTTTTTTTACTCATACTTGTTAAACTTTGCAAGATTATATTTATCTAAGATCGATCAAAAATATTTTAATTTTTTATAAAATTTTGCAAATTATGTTTTAATTATTTTTCAGTTTTTACTTTTATAATAACTCGAAATAATTCGACCACTTATTAAACAGAGTATTTATTTATATCTCTTTCGATAAATGCGTGGAAAGAAATCATACGGCACTAATAAAAAAATACTAAAGACACTACTATAATGTAATAAGCGTTTTGACAAAATAAGGTGAGACGTTGTCTTATTCGATAAATATTAAAATAACATAATCAATTAACTCGTTGAAATTAAATGTAAGCAAAAATACTTTATTTATTTATTAAATCATACACATATATAGTTGAATATAAAATAAATAAAGAAATTTTTTACATTGTAATATATTAAATAAAGAATTTTGCCGGAAACTGCCAAAAATTATTTTTTATTATATTTTCCATTTTTCTACCCACAAAAGGGGCAAATAAATAGCTCGCGTTCTAATAATATTTCGTTATACTTGAATGTATAGCTCATACATACATAATCTTCGTGAATATCATACCTTCTCATATCAAAAATCATATCTTGTTCACAGATTTTACAATACCAGAAAGCATACTCTTGTTTCTTCTTTCGCCGTTTTTTGCACATCTTTTATTTTTTTATTGATTTATTCATTTTTGGTTTTTTATCTTTACGCAGTTAGATTGTCTATAATTTCGTAAGAATGTAAAAAAATGTTTTTGCACAATAAGCCCTATTTATAATTCAAAGATTTTTTTTGGAGACGGCAAAACCTCAGATAATGATCTACTTCGGATATTTTTAAAATTTATCTTTATCTCAAGTTTAGAAAATTGGCTAGATGCACTTTCAATTGAATTGTTCATAGCTTACATTCCGACTGAATATACAAAATACTTCCTTTTTTGATTTTACAAATTTACAACTAGCTGAAAATAAAAAAACTTACATAATAGTACAGTATATAATTATTCTCAAACAATTAACAACGATTTATAGGAAGCATTTTCATATTTTTCAGCTACCCAACGTTGGGTACTTAAGCTTTCGAGTAAATGAAGATAGAGTACTAGAAAAGTTGCCAAATGATCTCCTCGGTATAATGGAATGAGATATACATGTACAGTATACTAATTGAAATCGGTCGATCGATGCTTCGCGATTCGGTTAATTGATTTAACCTTGTTTACTATACGTTTTACATTACAAACATCAGTGTATTTAGACAATGTGACCGAATTGAATAAGTAAAAATGGTTGGACAGCGACATTGAAAGCTAATTTTTGTTCAAAGTGTAGCAAAATCCGGTTTATCAAGCTCCATTAAAATACAACAAAAGTAAATATCATTTGGTTTTGAAGTATTGTTATTCGTCTCTTAAAATAATTTTACACTTATTTTTCATGTTCTGATTGCATTAAAATTGCAAGATACTTTTAAGCTTCTGACTAAACTATGTTTGCAATAGTATAGCAGATTTTGAATCACTTTAAACTAGAGGGCCTCGCCCCCTGCACGCTGTTGCGCGTCAACTCCCCGCTGTTCTATGTAAAAACTTCGTTTCTATGTAAAACCTTCGTAAAAACTTCGTTATAGACACGACCGTACTGCTGAGAGGAATCTTGTATTTTCATCGGAGTGAAAATTGCAACACTTCAAATACTTATAAAAACTTAATTTATAATAATAATAGAACTATACAGACCTAGTTATATAAGTCGTATCTTATCTGCGTCAAATTAAATTCTGTTAAATAATAAACGAAAATTGACTTATAGGGTGTATTGAGACATTAAAAAATCGTTTTTATAGATCTAACTCGTCAGGAATTCATTTTATATGAAAATGTTAAATAGGGAAAAGTTTTGTTTAAATATTATCTTCAACTTTGGTAACATTTTGGCATGAAATTAAATCCTATCAAATTATAGCCGACAATTGACCATTTTATGTATATTTAGGCGTGTAAAATCGTTCTTATAGGTCTAACTCGTCAGGAATTGATTGTACAAAAATATTTTCAACAGGAAAAAGTTTTATTTTAATATTATCTATAACTTTTACATTTAACATTTTTATATAAAATCAAATCCTGTAATGTTATAGTAAAAAAACGACTAGTTTCGATCTTTAAGCGATTTTTTCGCTATTTCATTACCAAATATTGTTCATAGAAAAAAATGTTCAATATAAAAAAGATGTATTTTTATTAGTTTTAGCAGATGCGTTTGTAGTTTTAGAATTTTAATTTCATTTTATACCCGTTATGTTGAAAAATCGTTTTTTGCACATTTTTAAAGGCTCTGGCGTTTTTTTAATTTTTCACCGATCTCGCTCAATATAGGACCATATGCTATTTGTAATTAAACGAACATATGATTCAAAAATCAGCGAGATTCGTCAATTTTTCGGTGAGATAATCGGATTACTTGATTACATACATATACATACAGACATCTTTAAAAATGCTTTAAATGAACTCATTTTGGTTGAAGAATGATTTTTATATTGTACATTTTCGGAATTTCGGAAAAAACCAAGTTAGGATCCTATGTAAACTATTTAACATTCCAAACCAGATACGTTTTTAATACAATAAAAAAAAATATGTGTTCGACTTGAAATGAACTCCGTCTGCTTTTCCCCTCCGCCATATCTAATAAATTTATACATATCCCTTATAAAAATTAATTACCACCCGAATATACATCAAGTATATTGTCTACAAAGGAAACCACAATGGTCGTCCATCCTAAAAAGAATAATACCGCATATAACATTCAAACCAGTCACACTCTCGCTCATATATGAGCCATTCTACAGAAAAACGTACATTTTACAGTCCAAAAATGGAGACCCGTCATTTTTCGGGCACACTTACCAAACAAGTTTTTTTTTCAGTCTTTAGGACATTACAAATGAAATGGTAAAGGGTGCAACGTCGGAACCATGTGCCAACAATTAGTTACGGGCTAATTACTGATAATGAAAAAATGACTAAAATTAGCTCTAGTTTGATCCAAAATAATTCCATTAATAACAATTACTCAATATGAAATTCGGAAAAAAGAAAAGGAAACTAGAGAACGAGAGCTTTCCAAATCGTTTTTGTTGATTCCTTCAAAAGTTACGTAAGTTTGAAGTTGGGCTATCGAATTCGTACATGATTACAGTATTTCGTGAATTTGCTATCATTTTTGTCAGTTTCAAGCCCAACTTCAAACTCACGTAACTTCTGAAGGAATCTGAAAAAATACTTGTTTGGCAAGTGTGCCCCCAAAAATGACGGGTCTCCATTTTTGGACTGTAAAGTGTACGTTTTTCTGTAGAATGGCTCATATATATATATACCTACACTCTTCTTCGAAAACAAAGTCATCATTGTCAAGTACACACATATATATACATATAGACAAACCATATACGAAGGAACCGCGTCTCTGAATGTCTTACATATTTTAATTAGCCAATTATTCGTCCGCCGTAACCACGTCAGCTCACGCAAAACCAGATCTTTCGCAAAACGACATCATCCTGTATACTCTCTTAGCGAAAAACCTCCGCAACAATAACCGCGCAAGAACCAGTCAAAGCGCGCGCGCGCGCGGCTATACTTAAAGAGACACAAAGAAGCGCAGATAGCACTTCCGGTGCGACTAACAAGCCTTTACTTATTATTACCAAACAAAAGAAAAAGAAAAAAAGAAAAGCATGCGTACACTCTTCTCTCGCAGCGAATCATCGAACTCACACGAGCCTCAATCAATATTCTACATATATATATATATATATATATAACGCGCGTGCATTTCAACGCTTATACATATATACTCGCGCGCGCACTTCTGTAACGGTTATTCCACGCGCAGCTGTCCCCCATTCGGCTACATAACAGAGGCGACAATAGGGGTGTGCGCGCGCGCCGATGGTGAGTAAAGTACTGCTTCGAAGACGTGCGTAGAGAGAGAGGAAGGAAATGGGAAATCTTTAAGGTTTTTGTTAAAGGTAATATGGTTGTTGATTTGGGTCGTGGGTGTATATGTAGGGTAAGAATGGGTTGGTTGTATATGGGGTATTGCGGAAGGAAGATATACACTTTCAACTGGATTATGGGAGGGTAAAAAAGGAGAAAGAAGAGGTTCAGTATGTAATGATGTACGAACAATTTGGCGAGAATTTCAATAACGATACTGTTTTTTTTTTTTTTAAATTGAATTAGTGAATAATCTCCTGAAGATTAGTTAAAATTGCTCCACTCAAATAATATTAGTGAATATATATATTTTCGTATATTTCACTAAAAATTATAATGACTATTCACTATTTCATTATTATGAATATTCACAAATAATGCAATGGAGTATTTTTAACTAATCTTTAGTGGATTTTTCACTAATTCAACGTTTGAGAGTGTATCATCGTATAGCAGCTCAATAACTTTATTGATATTATTATCATCATGCAACAGCCAGTTTAAATTCCAATATTGTACTTATCAGCTCTCGATACATCTACAATACTTGGCATTTAAAAAGATCGACTTTTATATATTATACACATCATCGGCCTTGCGTTAAATTATTCACTTCCTTTGCAGCCACACGAGGATTTAACCGTGCGCACAGGCACGCGCCGCAGTTATACACACAATGTGCGGGCTATTTAAATTTTCGACTCGCGCGCGCGCGCTTTTCACCTGGAGAGGAGCGTCTGCCCACATATGTGTGTAGGTATATACGACGCTGGTTCTTATCTGAATAATTGCAATCGTACTCCTGCATAAGTATTTATTTTCATTTTAATGTATTAGTCGTATATCAACACACGTTCCATGCGTATAACGTCTTAAGCAGATGTTGTATAAGGGTAAAGGTTTTCCTTGGACGAAGGATATATATGTGTATGATAAAAGTAGTAAGGGATTAGAATAGCAGAATTAAGGTTCCCTGATTTTAAATATAAAGTGATTTTCAAGTCTGTGGGTAATGCGAGTGGTTGTGAAATCGTATGGCCTGAGGTTTATTATTGTACTTAAGGAAGATGCGAATTTAAAGTCAGTAAGTCAAAAGAGGGCGGAAAGGATGACAATTAGGGAGCGGAGGCTGCGTTAGGCGGTACCGTACCGTCGTTTGCATTATAAGGTAGTCTTATATTTATTGCTCAGGTATATATAAGGAGATTTCGTTAATACATTTGTATTCTACATTGTATAAATAGTTAAAATTCTTCAGAATTCTCGTTGAACGGTTGTATATATAAAAGTCATTTGACAGCACCAGCTTAATGGTTAAATATTAGAAATTTCAAACGTTTAAAATAAGTATACGAGACATCAGGGCGCTCATAAATAATGTAAACGTGTTGCACGCATACGAGAATGTCGTATACATAAGAATGTTTTGTAGAAATAATACAAAATTTATTAAATACTTTTAAAAAAATATGGGAAAATTTTATTAAATCACAAATTTTTTGCTCACAAAAACCTCAACCTTCTTTTGTATATTTCTATTCTCTATATGCAGACACACGTGTACATGCAAATCTTTTATATATACCACTGTCTAAAGTTGAATCAGTAAAAATTTTCTCTGCTAAAAAGAGATCTATGGGAAAAACTACTATAATGTATGTTCACTATTCCTGCGCGAGAGCTTTAATATATATTTACTATTTCATTATTAGCCTTTTTAACGACTACTAATGAAATAGTGAATATATATGTACTAAAAAATTAATAATTTATTCCACGAATTTCTTAGGTAAAGTAATTTTTATTAATTCAACAATACAGAGCACAATATATTCTTTCCCCACACCATACAATAAAAATATCTAAAAACTTTTCATTCATTTTCCACTTCCTCCATTATATACTCCAATCCTTTTTTTCCACCACATACTGTGCGATTTGTTATCCTACCTCAACAGTATGTACGCATGACTAACACCTTCTTTATACCATGCCAATGAATCGTATATACATAACTCCCTTCCCCGCACATATACGAAAAACTCTCCCACTCACTCTTTTTCTCTACACAATACCATACGATATAATTACACTAGGTATATGGCGATCCAACGATAACGAATCAACAACAAACCGTTCCCCTCTCTCTCTTCCTACATATATATTCCATTCTCTGTTTTCAAACCCCAAACCCATACCCACCGCACACAACTGCTGCACTGATTCATCGCGTTTGCTCGAAAAAAAAAAAAAATTCAACTATATACGCGCCCCGCCGCCCACGCACGCGACACTATATATATATTTCGCTAAAAGGGCCATATAGGCGTGCACGTGCGCGCATGTGACTACTATACTTATACTCTCATCGACCGAGAATGTGGCAGCAGCAATGTGCAACGAGGAAATGCGCTTGGTATTTTCTCCGCTATAAGGAAGGAATTCAGCGTGACTGAGAGAGAGTGAGTGAGAGAAAGATTATATCGAACGATTGATGAATGGTATATAGATATATAGAGCGAAGGAAATTGAAAAGATATCGTGTGGTGAGTATATATATATGCGAGGTGAAGAGTTGATAGTTATCTTATGTGCTATATGTTTGTGTGTATGTGTATTGAGAAACGTTTAAAGAGCCGGTGATGAGGTTGGAGAGGTTGGTCGAGATAAAGTGAAATGGGGTTCGGCTCGATTAGGACTCTTGGGAGAGAGAGAGAGAGAGAAAGTATGTGTGTATATACCGTTATATAGGCGTAATATGTGACCTTTATATAAGTGAATTTTGCTATCTTATAATGGCTTTCAACGCACATTTATTTTCTTAATAAATGTCATTTAGCTATTTAGGTTTATTTTAACAATATATATATGTATTTCCCTTATTTATTCAATTTCGTACTCAATTCTAGTTCTATAACTTTGAGCTTTGAATTTCATTTCAAATATAGAAGGACTTCTGTTTGCTGTATTTCCTGCATAGCTACACTGTACAAAGACACCGACACAGTCTTACATATAGTTTCATATTACAAAGCAGAAACCTTGCTAAGGCGTTGTCTAACTTTGGTCTTCCGTGAAAAATCCAACGTCTCGTAAATGCCTTGTGTTTCTATGAAGATTATTGCCTTTGACACCTAAAAATAATATTGAGAAAAGTTGTCGAAACAAAATCTGAGGAATTGTAAGTATATATCTTTTTTATTAAAAATTTTAGTAAACGATCGTTCTTTATTGAAAACTCGTTTTTATAACATACCTAATGTATAACGAAATTCTCTTTGTAGATAAAAATACATTATTGATTATTTGCTTATACCAAATTATAAATAATTTTTATATAAATAAAGAATCTCGTTTGACAATATATCTCCAACGCCACAGTGAAATCTCTCATATATATAAAAAGTGCGAAAAATTACTTGAAAAATAAAAATAAATAAACAGTCTCTCGACGCATACACAACAGTGAAAATTTCTTCACATTAGTCCATCGTCAAACCTCTCTCTCTCTCTCTACGATCCCAACGCGTACATTCAAGCACTTACACTTATATACGCACCCCATCAAACGCAACCGCGACTTACCCTTCTCAAGTACCCACGCATCCTTCCTCCTCCTTCTCCTTCTTCTTCTTCTTCAAAAAAAAAAAACGAGCCGTCGAAACTAACCATACCCACCCTCTCCATTCCGATACACATCTATCGCATACGTATACTCTACAACACACACACGTATGGGGGGGAGCCGACGAAACCAACGAAAACAGACACCCCGCGCACATTGCATTATAGTGTCGAACGAGCGAGAGAGCAGATGCCCTGCGATGGCGCGTGTGGCGCGTGCAGGCGCGACGTAAGTTTTTACGGTTCCGTAGCTATGTATGTATGGCGCGTCTTCGCGAGGGGGAGAACCGCGTACGCGTGCGGATGGATCGAGTCACACCTGGTCCCCCGCGTGTGTGTGTAGAGGGAGGGGGACGAGCTTGGCTATATAGGTTGTGTGTTGATAATCGAGCGATTTTCGCATTCGTGCGTATATAGAGGTGCAATGTACTTATATACGTTCGGCCGTTTGTACGCGGTGTGGAAAGAGCTGTGATTTTTTTTTATTGGCGGATGTATGGTTTTGTTGTTGGTATGATTATTTAAATATTATTTTTTTTTTGTAATAAATCGTGTAGGATTGAGCTAAAGGAATGGATAAGAGTCATTATCCAGAAATTCAGTAGTAATAATTTTAATTATTATGGATATATGTATAACAGTTATAATAATGCTATATTTAACGTCAAAATGTATATATAAGAAGTTTCATTATATAAGTGATGTTTAAAGCTCCGAGTCTTAATGATGTACATTACACGAAGTTAAATAATTGTTTAATTTTACTTTCAGACTACTACTATATATGTTTTAGTTCGTAAGTTTTAGCACGTGTAATTTTATAATATTTCATATTGTATCACCTCTGCAGAATTACTAACTTGTAATAATATCTGGAATAAATAATAATAATAAAAAAAATTACATTATAAACTTTTAGTTATACATAGCTCTGACTGAGTAGTCCTTTAATCTTACTATACGGTCGATTAACAATGAAAAATGAAAAACTCAGGATCGCCACGTGTGCGCGAGCGCGTTTATGGGTTTATAAATAGAAACGGAAATTCAATTGGGAAGCGGTATACGTAGCCAAGCCTCGTTTTCACTTGAAAAATTCATATAATGAACTCACGCTTATGCTATGTAGCGACATTTTTCTTAATCAACGTAGTTTACATACCGGAAACAATGAAAATTTCACCATAAACTCTAATGAACTATTAACAATATTATAACCGTTAAACATATATATAGTTATCTCCATATATATAAAATTTTATATGTATAATATTTCGCGTAAAAAATACACGTTTCAAATTTTGCACTTTACAACGTAGCAAAGCCAACACCGCAGTCACGAAAAAAAAAGAAAAATCTCCTCCTCCTGTCCCACCACCACCCATTCAACCTCACCGAGTAGTTGCCTTCTATTCTCAGCGATTTAAATACAAGCAACTTCTCTTTCGTCGTCGTCGTCGTCGTCTCGCGCGCGTCTGTTTAAAGCTCCACATGCGCATACGTCAAAGGTCCACGAAAGTCGTTACGCCCAAAAACCCTGCTTCTCTCTCTCTCTCTCTCTCTCTCTCTCTCTCACCCCTCGTCATATATAACTCGTCTCGCACTTACGCGGAGCTAACTATAGCCATATATGCTTGATATAGCGTCTCTCTCTCTCTCTCTCTCTCTCTCTCTCTCTCATCCCTTATAGGCTAAGGGGGGGTTGGTGAAAAAAAAGGCCGTTACAACGCGAGACCCTATTGTTACCAATCTCTTTGTATAATGTGAACGAACATGCGTGCGTATATATATGTATAAAAGTGCGCGCGCGCGCGCTTTCGATTTTCTACTGTACTTCGTGTATGCGATTTTGTGTATAGTAGAGCGCGCGCGCGCATGCGGGTGATTTAAACGGTCAGTCGTTTCGTGCGTTTACGATGACTTTTAGCGAATAGATATATATATAGGAGGTTGCTAGTCGTAATGTTTTTTTTGCACATGTTTACCAAGCTACTGGTGTATATATATGCAAAAAATGTTGCTATTTGGTTGGAGTCATGAGTAACGAAAGATTTTTATGCGACACGCGTTATGTGTGTGTATACTCGACAGCCTCGAGGATTATTCACCGGGGTATTAATATTTCATGCGTCTCTTGCTTTTGCACAGAGAGAGAGTATAACGCGCTAAATTCTCTACGTGTATATGCGTATGATTATTCAATGTACACGCGAACTTGTTGCACATATTTTGCGCTTTTCGCATATTATATACTACATACAATCCATTTTTCATCTGCGTAATTTCAAGTAAGCTTTTATTACGTTAATCAATTATATATATATTATTTATTTATGTTACAAAGTTATTATTCCTAACCGCAGCTACTATACCAAAACCTCCCAATCCCTAATATAGTTTCTCTTTTTTTCTTTTCTATGTACATATCACCCGGCTGACCTAGAAATAAAAATACATTATTCTTTTATCTCATATAATATATATATATATAAACTATTATTACTGACCTCTCTAAGAAAACTAAACCTCATAAATACAAATCCAACCGAAGCGCAATCAATCGGGTACATCGACACCGCTTTATATGCGATTACCATAAAAACTATAAACTCCCTATTCACATTATAATCATACCATATATACCTATATCCTCCCTCACATGAAAATCTATACCGGCATCTATATACTGCATCTCTCAGACATATTACTCTACTTTCTTCCCTCATACATACATACATACACACAACTACTTTCATATGCAAGAACCGAGAGAGAAAGAAAAGAAGGAATATACGTGCGCACGGCGTTTAAACGGGGAGCAGCAGTATGACGAGAGAGAGAGAGAGAGGGGCATACAGTCGAATATGTCGCAGGATGCAGGAGAGCGACTATATACCGGAGGGGAGGAGCCGGCGGCTGGCGGCGTTAGGAAGTCGGAAGCTATCGAGAGCTCCTCACACCGCACAGTCAGTCTGTCAGAAGCGCGCTGCTACGAAGCATCATCAGTATAGTTATAAATATATATACGCGAGTGAAGTATACGATAAACGTATAGTGGTTGAAGATAGTTTATATATAAATTCGCTACAGAAATCGTCATCGTCAACAACCATCCGATTTTTGCACCCTGTAGCAGCGTTATAAAAACTCTCTCTTTCTCTCTTTCAATAAACCATCCGACGATACCTTAATAACATCGCAGCTGTCTATATGCACAAGGAAAAATCGGTTTCATCCCCCTCGAACCGTTATATACAGGGCAGACGAGCACGAGGAAAATTATATACCTGCGAGGGGTCCTCGTTTACCTGACCAATAAGAGAGGTGGGGGATAAGCGCCAGAAGGCGGGAGAGAGAGAGAGAGAGCCCAGAGGGGTCTACGTAGAGGCACGCGACTACAGTGTCCAAGCGGTGGGGGAGTTGTTGTATATACTTTATACTACGCTCAAGCGCCGCTCGCTCGTGACCATCATTCCGGTGGCATCGGTCGTACCGTACGCATGTACGTGTGTGTATGTGTATACGGTGCTATGTGTGGTTGTGTGTATATATATAAGTGAAATGGTGAGAGTTTGAAAAAAAAGGAAAGAAAAAAGAAAATAAGAATAGCAAAATGAGCGGGTTCAAAAGGTACCAGAGCAAAGTGTTCTGGGGTCAGATGGAAGCGCAAGATGTACAGGCTGGATTGTTGAGTTATCCTGTGATTAGTCCGAGGAGGCAAGATGTGGTTGGTAGGGATGATTTTAATGATAGGGAGGACGAAGAGGACCTCGAGTGTGTTGCGGAATGTGATGTGACTACGGATCCGGAGAATAATACCACGGTTATTCATATCGAGATGCACGAGGCGCCGGTTCATGGGTATGTTAGATATAGCGTGTGGCGTTTTTTATTTATGTATTTATTTTTTTTTATTGGAAATGTTGTATTATATAGTGATTTTGCGGTGAGATTTTGGTTGGATTTATTTATAGTTAATATGTTTAGTAACAGTTATAATACTAAAATAGTTGATTTTTGAGGAAATAAGGAAATTGTAAATGTGAATTGTACATTTATATTTGACTGAAATTCCAAAATATTACTATTAATGACGCACATATTAATAGTTAATATGATTAGTTAATAAGAGTTCAAAAAGAGTAAATGTAAATAAATTTTTCTGTGTATTTTTAATATATCTTCTTATTAACTATAAACAAATTCTTCTCTCAGTGCATGACAGTTTAATTTGTAGAGTTGTCAAAAGAGGTTTCGCATTATTATACGTGTAATTATTATTATATACGCGGCCGTTTCTGTTTAGTCATGATATAAATGAAATCACTGCGGATGGACATTTTTCCCGAGTATGCAGAATCCGCTGCGAGTGTATATATATAGCCAACTCAATTTACAGTTGAAATTTCGTTTATGTTTGTGATGCACGTATACATACATAATAAAATTTAAAACTTTTTGGCACGATGAAACGTTACCTTTTATCGTATATACAAAACTAAAACAATTGGGGAATTAATCGAATTACAGTAGTATAGCCCTATTTGAAACCGCGCACCCCTTAATATATCTAAAACTTTGTTTACAAAATGTTTATATACCCATATACCAGCATATGTATTTTAAACACATTTCAAAATAACTCGCGCGTACATCGACGGGATACCCAATCAATCTGGAGTAATCATACGTATATATATATATATATATATGTAATATACGGTTTCCCAATAAAAATTTCACCTGCGTGTGCGCTTACGCGCGCGCTTTTCAATATCTTGAGTAAACGAAGAAAATATTTGCTTCTATAGCGGCTCTATTGGATAGCTGAGATAAAATTTTTCTCGTTACATACTACGACGCTCACCCGCGTTGTTAAGAAACAGCCGGAAAAATGAGTCACCATATTATTATACACTATTTAACCGCCTTTCCCGTAATTACATCTCTCGCTTTTTATCTCATCTTGTTTTTTTTTTCTCTTCTCGGTCATCCAATTTCCAAGTCTTCCAATATTTACTCTTTATTCTTTTCTCAATTTCCGCTTATGTTTACCGATATACGTGTATATACATAAGCTTCCTTTAAACGAATCGATTAGTCTTCAAACAATGGTTATATACGAATTGCTATTATACCACGGCAGGCGTCGCGCTAAACACACGCGTATATGTACTATCAAGATCTAAGGAAACCTGAATTCTCGCATAAGTATATCCACAAGCGTGCGCGCGCGTTATACACTCTGAGTCAGCGCGCGCGGAGACGCGGCTACATACGCTCGTTGTATATTGCTTCGAAAACAATAAACTCTGGTAAACCGTAGCTATGTAGTATGTAAGTGGTTTTTTTTTCTTCTTCTAATTTATATATGTCACCGCGCGGTTCATATTGAATTAGTATGTTGATTACTTCAAGTAGCGTAAATTAGAACAGGTATAATGAAGTGGGTTAACGTGTATACGGTTTGATTATGTTGAAAATGAACAAAAAAAAAGAGATGAGTGGACGAAAGTTTACACTGTAATGTATATATAGCTGGAGGTGAATGAGTTTGGCACGATTGTCGTATATATATATGAAGAGGTGTTACTTTTACTTCCGGCCGCAGGAGGAGTTTTTCGGAAGGAATTCCAATCGCGCTGCCGTATATATATATATACACAAAACAAGGAAATTCCACTCATCATCGCGTTGTTATATATGAATCACGATACCTCACTTCTTTCGCATCGGTATGGTTGAGAATTTCAGCAGTGACTAAGATAACATCGATCATATATACATATATACACGCACACACAGCTTACGTCTATTATCTATCTCTCTCTACGTTATATGTGTACCTGAAATAACTCATTTTCTCAATTAAAGGTGACTCATCGGCTAGAATCTTAAACTAATATCATTCCTTTTTCTTTATAAATCTCTGGTATATACAGTTTATACCGCAAAATCACACAATTGCTTTACTATATATAATACTTTTATACAAACGCATATATATACTAACTTAACCATTAACCATCCACAGCGCAAACAACCACACAGCAGAATATGCAGCAGCACTCAACGAGCAACATCAACATCCATCCCTTGAATCACGCTCTTTTAGTCCAGCATCGCGTGGCCAACGTAGCCAAGATTCTGGATTCTCAGATTCCGGACGTTCGGATGATAGCTCGAGTGGACATCAATCGCCACGTAGACAACGACGACGACGTAGTAGTCGTAGAAGTCGACGATCTAATACATTACCAAGACTGGCGAGTTTAAGAGGCGAGGGCGAAGGGTTAGGTCCGACACATACGTCGACGCCGAAACATGCGGATGGGAGGTTGCTAGCGAGGTCGCGTACTGAGGAAGTCGAAGCGCTGTCCAGGCAGCTGGATTTCAGTCTTGATAGGTGAGTACTTTTTATTTATTTTTTTTTATATTTAAAAAAAAGTTGTCGGGGTTGGTTGTTTACGGGCGATTGTTAGGGGGATTAGTTGGTATTTAAAAATAAACGCATCCTATACCATGCTAAAATTATCTTTATTAATTTTTAAAATACAAAGTATTTCTATACACTAAATTCATTTAGGAAGAAAAGAAGCAAACGATTTTTTCCAAACAACGAAAATTCTCTAAGCTTTGTTCGCTATATATACCAAACGATGACATCCTCCTATATACTGATTGTATAATCCATCAAATTAGCAATCAATGCAATTCTCTCTGACACATTTGTACGAAGGAAGTTGTTCCGTTATATCGATTGTCGCATACACAGTTATATACACACAGGTTGATGCTTAAACTCCACATGAGTAACTCCATACGCTATACGTACCCAAAACAACATTTTGTTGCTCTCCTAAACCTACACAGCTATATATATATATATTGCCAACGTATACCCATATAACAAAGCTCAATTGTCCGTAACCCACATAGCAACCCCCATTATATTCCGACTGCATACATCCACTTTCTTATATTTACCCTCTCCGCATATATATGCGCGATAAGAACAAGCGAACGCAGCTATATATACCTACCTCGAGTTACGATAAAATTAAAAAAAAAGGGACAGTCCTCTCTCTCTCGTGTTTACTCGTGGCCTCGTGCTTGGCAGAGATATGAGGACGGGCAAGGTGCCAAAAGGCGGACGTGCGATGTGCTGTATATATATATATTATTGAGTCGAGAACCGATTAGCAGGAAGAACGCGATCGGTGTCGTTTATATATATATGAGAAGTGTCTACTCAGGAGAGGAAACGTAACTCGAGGTGCAACGCGATTAATTGACGAGGTTTCAAAGTGTTGGGACACGTGATTTACATAAGTATATGAAATGTACGGAATATAAAAGTATATGTATATATTATCTGTATGAAAAATTTAGCATAATATATAGGCTGGAATCATTTCAAAGCTGGGGAAACAAAGAACGTGTCGGATTTATATACATATATACATATATATATATGTAGGTCACTGAATCATCCTCTCCTTTGAGTTCGCCCATACAAATTCATTCCTTTCAATGTTCTCTTGAAGCTTCATAGGATTCCTGTATATATATACGTTCTGCAGCCGATAATTTTTAATATAAATTCAGTGACTACTGGGGCGACCCCGATTGTTGTTTGCTGCTGTTTGTGATGGAGATGCTCCTGCGTGCTCGTACGTCTGATAATGTGTATATACGCCCACTATCTCTAAAAATAGTACCTTGTGATAATCGTCATCAACGTAGCGTGATTTTTATCGGGTGCACGTTGTGTAGTTAGTATTATTTGTATATGTATATATATGTGTGGCTTATCTCGAGAAATTAAACGAAAATGGTGCTATAAGGTTTAATAATTTATATATTGTTTTATAATTAGAAACGATTTTGAAAACTTTTATTGTATATATATATATATATATATAAGTGTTATGATGATTCATAAAGTTGTAAATGAGATCAGTTTTTTTTTTATAATAACAATGTTTGATTTGTTACCATGCGACTTGATAAAAACCGGCGTTTATCCCAAATCGCGCGCATTATTTACAATTACGCAATTATAGCTGCGTCGTATATCAAATATACAAATATATACGTAAATATAGATGAAACTACACGCGACACATGAATCATGAGTCGTCGTTTAGAGTAAAGAAATTCATGGAATCACGTAACTATAAACGCGCTAAGCATTTCCGACTTAATTTATGCAACTGCGATCAGTGACATAATCAGGCGCAGATCGATATGTACTAACTATATCGATGAAATCAGTCGAACTTGAAAACGCGCATACGCTACCTAATTTACTTCATTACACGTGAGTCCCCCCAAAAAAATTATCATAATTACATATACTAATTAAAAATAGTAGTGCAGATAGCGCATATAATCATCATCATGACTTATGAATACTTCGTAATCACCCAATTTCACATTAAACTTCATACAAAATCCATACCTTTCCCGACGACCCTTACGAGTATACGAAATCGACGCGGTCAAATCGAACGGCACCATTATATATATGTATACACACAACCCGCGCTCACGTAGCCACACGTACACGACGGGCGACGTGAGTCAATGCAGATTCATCGTCGTGGGTGACTCGCGTCGCGAATACTCATGAGAAAAGAGAGAGAGACACACACACACATACATACAGATAGTGGAATTCCATGCAGGTGTGTGCGAAACCGAGCAAGCGAGCGAGTGGGAGAGAGATAAGCGCGCAAGAGCGGATTAGTCACTTGCTTGCAAATCGGTCCGATCCCATGGTATTATGTATATACGAGTGCTGCGCGTGCGAGATCTTGATTTCATGCGCTTAACGCTGGTAATACTGCTTGCATTGGGTTTCTGTTTTTACGGAGATGAAGGAGGAGAGGAGAAACGTGTCGGGAAAAGGTCGTGGTTTACAATGGCTTAGGTGACAGATAGCGTTGGTTTAACTTTTCTTTTTTTTTTATACGTGAAGTCTGGTGAAAATATTGTGAAAAGTTTAAGTTAATATGAAGTAAAAAACAAAGTATGTAAATGGGAAATTTTTCATAAAATTTCTACGCTTTTGTTTAGCTTTTACGGGTATGCTGTAAAGTACAATATTGAATATAAACGAAAATGTTCTAACAGACGTAAACATTTTCATGTCTATAGTTTAGCGATTTTGGCTAGTTTTTTTATTTATTTTATAAATAAAAATAACTAGCCAAAATCGCTTGACCTATATAGTATTAACGACAACAAGTAGATAAGAATACATAACTAGCGCATACGACAACTGGTTTCATTAATTAAAATGTTTTCGGTAACTAACTAAAAACAAAACAAGATAAAAAAAACACAACAACGCTAATTATTTAATTATGTCTGAAAAATTATGTTTACACATCATTATATGAAAATAAAGCAATAAAAATAATCGTTTCCGGTACAAATTAATATAACTACTAGTTTTTTATTTATTATAATAAAAAAAAACTAATTGTTAGATAATTTTAAACATGTATCTGAAAATGCAATTGATATATTATAACGAACGAAATTCATAATTACGGTATAGCCCAAAACATAGTTATAAACCCTAGTACATTCACCTTTCACATATCAAACCCATTTATCCATCTATATCTAAACGTTTCAATAATTCGAATCCTCCAACCGAGCCCACCACATAAGCTATATATATACTCTCACACCTCGAACCTTGACAATCTCCCCTTTATCATATCACACCTCACCCGGTATAAAAACAAAACCAATAGATATATACCCCCTATCTTTTTTTATCCAACTCGCATCGTTTCTGTTTCTTCCTTCAACTCACGTACATACACACGTACATATACACGGAAAAAAATAAAACAAACCTTCGCATCGCAGAGCGTCAACTCAGGTCAAGCAGTGCGTTCACGTAGAAGCTTGTCTCTATCCTTCGATAACGCGCTATACGTATATATATACGCGCGCGTTTATTCCTCGAGGCCGTGGATAGTTAAGGTCGCGTCGCATTTATATACCCATGGTTCGAGAGGAGAAGGACGATGACTCGTTGGCATAGCATTTTTTCCCGTGATTATCACACATCCTTTATATTCCGACGATTGTCTTTATAATATAGTTCGAGGAAGAACTACCGGTTCGCGAAATCGGATATACACCTTATAATATGTTTCCTCTTGTGTCTCTGATTGACCATTTTTCAAAACGATGTGTATTTTATATATATAGAAAAATATGTACTATATGAGGAAGGAGAAAAAAAAACGTGTATATAATATCGTTGTTCTATATTTACGGCACACGCCGCACTGCTGCGTTAATAGCTATATATATATATTTAATAAAGTGTATTATATTATACCTCTCGTTCTTTGTCGCGATAAAAAAAGACTGCAAAATGCAGGTCGTTTAAAATAATAAAAAGCAGAAAAAAAACAGTTCATAACAGCCTTGGTTCGCCTCCGTTAACAGCATTTTTTCAAGGTGCAAAAAGCTCCCGCGTTTTTAGTTCCGCGTTGCTAAACAAGTGGAAATTTCATTTGATACTATTTTTATATTCTTTCAAGTACAATACACATATATACAACAAATCGGTCGTTAGAATGTATACAATAAATATATACAATTATCGTAAAAATTCGCACAACTCTCTATTTACACTTATGTAACAACCTGCATCGTTACCTAGTTTACGTACAACGTCTTCACCTAAGAAATAATCGTCTATAAAATCGTGCGAAAACCCCCGTCAAGCGTAAAAGAAGTCAGTGTTAATGATAAGCTGACTCATCTTAAAACAATGTATCTACATATCTATACCCATCTGACAGACAACTAATACCATTGTACCTCTATATATCATCAACAGACCGGACGAGCCAGACCACACCGCTGCGTTATCCTGTACAGAAAGCTTAGGCGATTTCCTCTACGTTGCTGAACCACCCGAAGAAGATCCACGGGAATGTTCATCCGTTAGCATTTACTGCGAGACACCGAAATCACGGCCACGCGTTGCAACACCTCAAGCGACTTTAGACGTTAGAGCGCCGGTGAAGGCTTGGTTGGAAGAATTACGCGAGGATTGCGACGACGAGTGTATGGCTATGTTACAGAGCAAATCGTTACCGAAACGTAAACTACAACCGAAAGATGACGAGCCGGAAAGCAGGGATTTGAGGTTGTTGACGGCTTCGGCGACTACAGCTGCGAAGAAAATTATCGATGCTGCCGATCGCTTTGATGCCCGGTATCGTCATGTCCTCGAGTGAGTATAATATATATTTAATTTATGATAAGTAATTGGGGTTTAGGTTTTATTCTGCCTTCTGCTAGGTGCTACGTAAATCGGATTATTATAACGTTATAATATGTAAAAAGAAATTCTAAAATATATTTGAACGTAAATAATGTCATTCACCAAAAGAACGCTCGAATAACTGAACCATTTATATTACAAAATCGACAAACACAATTACGCTTATATACCTTATAAATATATGAATTTGTCAATCCAGTACGATCAGCAGTTTGAAAAGCGCGCGACTGGAACGAGAAATGTTGCAATCAATCGAAGCCGAGGCAGCTGAAATCCTGGCACAACTTGGATGCCCGTTACCACGACGTACGATGCAGCAGGATAAGAACCGTAACGTCGCTGTCCAATTAGGCCGTTTGAAAAGCAGCGTTGATCGAGCGTTCGATGATCGGCTTGACTTTTACATTGAGGTTAGTATATAATAGTGTATATATAATAAAACATTGCAATCGTCAATATAAACGAATTAAAAATATCCCTTATTAATTTTTCTTTTACCAGAAAGTCGTACGTGGCCTTGAAGAAGCACCGCGCGAAGCGGGTAGCACAGCACGTGGCGCGTTGGCCGCTCTCACAGCGCTTGGGTTGGCAGGACCACGTGCTGGCGCTAGTGTAGCTCGTACCTCAGGTATCCGTGCTCTGTTAACGAGCCTAGTATCGTCAGGTCGACTATCGTCAGAGCTTCGATCTGCGTCACTCCGAGCACTTGCTAGTGTCTGTTGTTGTCTGGACGCAGTGGAGCAGTTTGTACGCGAAGGCGGACCTGAAATCCTTGTTGATGTCCTGGCTGCTGAGTCAACGCCGCAGACGGAGAAATCGGAAGCAGCAGCGTTGCTAGTGCAGATTACGGCGCCTTGGATGGAACGGATGGGGTTGCCGTATATCGAACCCTTCGCTCCGGAGTTGATTAAAGCTTTAACGGATCTGGCGGAAGCGACTACGTGTAAGCAGACGCTGCTCTTGGCAGCTGCGGGGATTAATCACCTGTCGAGGTCCAAGAGGTGTATCGGACCGATTGTCAGGTGTGATTCGATAAAGAAACTGCTGAGGTGAGGATCTATTCGAAGTTTTTAAAAATATTTTTATACGTTCTCGGTTACCTTATTTTTGTTTTTATGCGTGAATTTTAATTGAGAGGAACCTATATATGTTTTTTTTCGGCGAAAGTGACATTACTTTTAATTAACGTGTATTTAAAACCGATGTTTTAATTATAATACTTTACTGCAAGTGACACTTGACAAACTTGCAAAAACAAAAAAAAATTTTAACGATTCTTATATGAGCTTACATTAGACATAATTCATTAATGCCACCCTATAGTAAAATTATTTCACGCATTAAAGCAAAATCACTTGAATGTTATACACGTCGTATAAAACTAATTTACATATACAGTAATTACGAACATATACACTTCCCACTATCGAGCGCCAATAACGGGCTCTCCTTATGTGAATGTTATAATTATACACGTGTACCGACGCGCTTTTATTTTTGGAAAGTACACACCTCGAGATGGAGTGATTTAAAACGGTTTTCACTTTACCGACTAATGCATACCTCAACGCAATGTGTCATATGTTCACTTCATGATATCATATTGGACTTAATTATACTAGCCGATCGTTCTTACATACAGCTCCCAAGTAGAAAGTGACTAAATAACGTTTAATAGCAGCTGTTATGATGATACTTTCGTACGGATTTCCGTTATCAAAATGAAGCATAAAAACTAATTAACTACATATAACTTTTGAAATTTTGTATACTAATCAAATGAAAAAGTGAAGAATGCAAACTAATATATTTTGTCCATTCCAGATGCGTGAAAAAATCGAACGGTGGCAACGTTTGGCTGATGGAACAAGTCGCTTCACTGGTTGGCCAAGTTGCTCGTGTACCTCAAGCTCGTCCTCATCTCGCAGAAACCCGCGCCTCCGTTGCTCTCGTCTGTTTCCTACGTATGCAGCCGCCAGGTCAAGAAGACGAGTATCGGCGATTGGAAGCTACAGCAAGGGAAGCCCTAACGCGACTTTGCGTTGATCCAGAAATCGCTAAGCAAGTTGTAGCTGTCGGCGGGTCTAATTGTCTACCAACTGCAGCGGGGAACCGAAACCCTGATGAAGACCAAGAACAGCTATTCAAAAGTACCAAATCTCTAAGAGCTGCGAGGAAAATCGCTGCCGAACAGATTGACATGGCCAAAATCTGGGACAATAGTCCGCGTTGAGAGGATTGAGAGGATTTTTGTTGATGATGATTTTATATATGCTAGACTGCTGGCAAGGTTCTAGAAAGATGTTTTTGTATTGCTATATGACGTATTTACGGTGAGAGAATGGGTCAAGCCAAGAGACGCTTATATTATACGTAAAGGGAGAAAAAGTATTCCCTAATATATTGGGAGTGCCATTACCGTTAATGGGTGGCTATATATATATTTGATGGAAATATTTCGGGTATTTAAGCTCGGTGCTTAAGTAATTATACGAGGTATTTCTGTATCAGTATTGTGTATCTTTGGTGTCTTACTTGATTGATCTAGGCGTTAAGCAATTATAAGACAAAAGCCATAAAATATTTGTTTGTTATTATTAATGTTGCGATCGAATGAATGCGAGAGAGAGAGAGAGAGTGAAAGCGAGGTTATTTGCTTTATACATGTTTTAATGTGCATATTTGCAAATAATATCTATATGTGAAATCGCAAATATACGCGGTTAAGTGAGATTTTTTCATAAATCAGGGGGCGTTTTAAATTTTATCCAACTTTTATATATATTTAAATTTAAAATTTTTTATATCTTTTTTTTACAAAGAATATATATGTATATATCGAATTGTTTCTTGTTATAAGATTTTTTTTCTAGTCTAGTCTAGCACATAATATTTTTGTACTGCTGTAAAATAATGCGAGTTATATATATATTATACTATATATAGATTAATGAAAAGTCGTAAATAATAAAAATATGTCTTTAATTTATAGAAAGCCCAATCATAATAAAATTAAGTATACATAAAATAAATTGTTCTTTGATACTTATTTTAACAATACCTCTTCTAACACTCCATTCAGTCTTATATTTACAATATATGTACAGTTTTATTATTATGTCTTTCCCTATGAAACTAATTACCTCAATGATATCAAATCAATATGAATTTACCTTGATTTTACTTAATTTGCTATGATTCAAGGTAAATAAATTAATAATCAAAGTAGATTAACATTCATTTGAAGATATCAAGGTAGTTATTTTCAGCAGGTTCAGAATTACAGTATATTTTTAATTTTTTCCCTATTTTAATAGGAAATCATTATAAAAATTCAATGATTATTTTCCGAATAAAACATTAAAATTTTCTACAAAATAGCACAATAAAAGATATTATAAAAAACAAATGATTTCTGTAGATCTGAACCTGTTTAGATATTCTTCTTTCATATTTCTTATTATGTGTGCAAATGTTATGTGTCTATTTTATATTATCTTGCACATGACTTCTATGGAAAATATCAACAATAGTCTCATGACAAGGCCTTAATTCTAAATCACAATAACCAAGTACAAACTTTCCTTCAGAAGGTCTAAAATAGTCTAAACCACGTCCAATCTTAATAACCCATCCATTACTAAGTCTGAAATAAATTTTAAAAAATTAGATCCAAAATGTATTAGTTATGTACATAGTGTTTTCACAAAATATGATACTTACATAATTTCTCTATCATGAAGTGTATCTGAAAATTTTACATCCAAAGTAACAAGCCGACTTGCTAAACTTTTCTTTATTTCCTCTAGCTTTGCCATTTGTGCATTTTTATCAGTTGGATCACTCGTAGTTGTCAATGATATTTTAGATAAGGATTGACATTTTAAAACTGCCAATTCACAGAATCTTAGAAAATTTTGACACTGAAAAAATAAAATTGAACTTTAATAAACTATTTTTATGGTTTTTAAAATCAATTTTGTTCAATTTTCTAACCTGATGAAATGTCCTAATATAAGGTTCCTCAACACGAATTTGAGTAACTGAACCATCTAAAAATCTACCAAAAACAGAGCCATAACCAAATCCGATAGCTCCACTCTCGATTTTAATATGTTCTCTATATTTTCCAGAAGACTTTCTTTCTTCAATTAATGCTTTTACTCGCTCTGCTCTGTCCATATACTCTGTAGCTCTGGTATGAAAATGTTTTTTTCGAACAGGATCCTGTATTTCTGTATATACAATAAATTAGTTTTTCACCAAAGAATTTTTATCATATAAAGATAAATAAAATTTAATTAGGTACCTTTAATAGTATCAACAAGGACTTTCAAACCTTCTTGATACAGTGCCAATGCCATTGTATACTGTTCTTTTTTGTCTTTCTCAACAGCGCGTTGCAAAATTGATGCTGCTACACTTTCCATTTTTAATATAGCCTTTTATCTAAAATACTAATCATATATTTTATTAAAAGTAATACTTACAAGGGTTATGTTCAAAATATACGCATACCTTATTGTTACAGCCTCATTCTACTTCAGGTCAATTTCCGTATTATAATTATTTTCAGACTTGTCAAAAAAAATTTCAAAATAGTAACGCTAACTTTTTGCATTTTTACCCATGACGCTTCCGTGTAACTCCATTGCTGTAGAAAAATTTTGTTTACGCAGCCCAAGCATTCCACTATACGTATATATAGCACGTTCAAAGTTATTCAAGTATACGTAATACGTGCGTGGACACTCCACTGGACAGTCTTTGATTCCACATAGTTTAGTTTAGTGTATTGGCACCCGCGATGCCGAATGTAGTACGGGTCCGAGCGGGAAATTTAAAAAATATGCATTTTCGCTTGAAAAAATTTATTTTGATATCAGAAAATTCCAGAATACTGAAATATAAACGAAACAAAAAGATTTTTACAACAAATATTTTTATTTATTTATTTATAAGTAATTTTCAACTTTGAATGAGTGTAATTCACAAGAACATTCATAAAAGTAGGGAACATATGGCAAATAACAATATTTATGAAATAATGGTAATTATATACGTAATACTGCTACTAATTTTATTATAAAAACAACAGTAGTTTATTTAGAAAAATTATTTCTTGCGTAGTTGGAATAGCGCGCACTGTCGATATGTAGATCGCCGACTTTACTATGGCAATGAGTTACCGTAGTAAGATGCGCCGCCGCGAGATGGCGCGTGCAACGAAAGTACTAATACAGAAGACTATCGATCGAGATTTCTGCTGCATAAACCACATAATGCTTGTTATATTTGCGTTAAAAGTTTAAACAATCAATAAATTAAAAATAATTATCTTCAATAAATTATGGATATGTTCAATATTTGTATTTTTGATAATAAAAAATGTTATCAACAAGTACAAGATTAGCATCGTTGTATAAAAGCCAACATATTTACAGTACAACATAATTACCAAAGCATAATTCAAACATCCTCACCTCGGCTAATCTTGCACATTTCTGCTGGTCGTGCGATTTTTATTAAAATACGGTATATTTGAATTCATATAATAACTGGAAATTAGGTAGCTGTAAAATATTAAATTATAAAATCTTAAAAGCAAACGAAAAGCGGTTTATAAAAGTACACAAAAATCATGTTTAAAT